>VYZR01010785.1:2137-22732 GCA_013400675.1 Oxylabes madagascariensis | reverse complement strand
GAATCCACAAAATAAAGTAGAATTACAGAAATACAAGGCAACAGTGGAATGCTCACCCCATATCTTCTTCTGCAATGTTGCATAGACATCCAAGCAAAAATAGCTTATCCAACTATAAAAGCATTACTACTTGGAAGATTTTATTCTTTAATTAAAATGCTAGATTGTCAGGAAAATTTCCCAATGAATGGAAATAGCCTGCATAAGCACCCTTTGATCTGAGCTGGTGTTTATCTCTGTGTTGGCTGATGGAACTTTCAAGGTACGTGTTTTGCCTTGGTATTGACTCCTAGGGTGCTATAGTAAATGACAAGATTTTGGCATGGTTCTTTCTTTAAAAAAAACTCCTAAAAAAAAAGAATTTTCATAAGGAACTTTGGCTTCTGATTTTATCCTGAAAACATCAGAATTGCATCTGAAAACAATTTATAATCTGTCACAAACCCCTGCTTTGACATGTGTTTTGTTAATTGAACTTCTGAGGATGTGCGATTCCGATGTGTTTGTTTAAGGAAGCAGTGTGGCTTACCTGGTTCACGTATTCACAGCTAAGCTAAACTCTCATCTTTATTCTGTGCAGCATTGCCATTTCTACTAAAACCTAATCCATTATTCATAACTGCTTCTAATTTTGGCCTAACTTTGAACTGGAGATAATTGGAATGTCTCCAATTGTCTCGTATGTTCGTACATCAAAGAGTATCAATTCAGAAGTTAGCATTGTTCTTGTGGTAAATGTATGTGCATGTTTTAAAGAGTGTGGAAATATTGTTTGGTTAGTGATATTGGGATATTCCACTTTCTTCTTTCAAAAATAAATGATAATAAATTTGTAATCTTAGGGAAAGGGTGCCATAGGTTATCATGTCCAATGCTGCAGATCTGAATATTAGTACAAAACTTGTTAGAGGCAACAGAAATCATCTAACTGACCCCAAGTAAAGGTTGACCCCAAGTAAACTGACCCCAAGTAAGTGTTGCTTAATCCCTCCTTTCCCTTTGGTGCTGCTTGGAATCACAAGTCCCTATTTTCATTACTGAGCAAAATGATCTTATCTTTTTATTATTACTATTTTTCCTTATTTTTTCTTCCTCTATATTGTATTGATACACTTGGTTCAAAGTGTGATTCTGCATATATTTTGTTTCTTAAATGAAGACAAAAATTACCTCACCAAGAGCAAAAATTAAAAGATTCTGCTTTATTTTATTTTTTTTAAAAAAAATTTTTTTAAACTTTGGATATGCTATCTCTGTAAAAATGACTACTCACCGTCTACACACCTAGGAGCTCCACTGAATCAAGCACAGCACTCCAAAGGTTACAGCACTGGAGTTACATCCCGGGTTGATACACATAGGAAGTATTTAGATTTGTCTTGAAGCTGCCCCTTCAGTTTCCTGCCAAGGTCTCTCCTCAGTTTAGAGGACAACCAAAGTTTTTACAGACTAGAAGCAGTTGATATCTCTTCATTGGCAACAGATAAAAACTAGCTAAATACAGTTGATCAGTGAGTTTTTGTCTTTTTCTCCACATGAAAAAGTAACGTTTGTTAGAAATGGCTAGCTGTCAATACTGTCCTCAAACCTGAGCTAAGGAATCAGCTCACTTTTCTGATTGCTTTGAGGAGCATTCCTGTACAGCTATGGCAAATGTCCCAGCATCATTTTTCATATCCTTTTAGTGATAATTTGTGCTCAGTTTTCAGCTGCAAAGGACTAAAAGAACATTTCAAGCCCACACAAAGTCTGACTAGAGCTTGTGACTGTCTACGATTTGGAACAGCAGGCTGCATGTTCCCTGTTGCAGCAGTAAAGATGGTCAGGATTTGGTTTATTTAGGGTCTCTTTTTTAGCATTATTAAAATACAGCTGGTATCTACCAGGAAAAAAAATTGAAAACCAGCAATTATTTTTTTTAGTCCCATACTAGCAAATTAAATAATTTGGTAAGATTATGAGAAAATAAGTGGGTAAGGGTGGATTGAAGATGCAGTTTACTTCTTAACATGTTGGTGAATAATAAGGAGAGAAAAATCAGCCCAGGAAAGGCATCACTCACCTTGTAAGCTTTTAACCTTTTCCAAAGGCCTGTCCTGCAAATCCCCTGAAGTCCCACGTTCAGCTACCAGCGTGTTTTTGTTACCCATCTTTTCCTTCCCCTCCTCCAGCCATCTTCTTGCCCCTTCCCCCCACTTCCTATTAAAAGGAAAGCTACTGAGAGCACATAAGTAACAGACTCATGCTTTCAATCAAAGGAGAGAGCTGAATAGCCTTCCACTCAGAGCGAGTTCAGCGGATCTGAAGTCAGGGCCCCTTCATTAATGAGAAAGGAATCTGTTCACCTTCTGAAATCTTTCAGCACTCCCTCAAGCTGCCTGAACCACACAGCTTGCCTTTCTCATAAACTGCCCCACTGTGACCACAGTTCCACTTCTCTCGTTCTCCCCTCCATCTCTTGAAAACTAAATATGCAAAGGTAATTTCCCTGCTCTTGCTGGGTCCATGATGTTCCTTTGCTCATTAGGAGATGCCATTTCGAATTAATTTCTTTCCCTGGCCCCTAAACCCTTGGTTTCAGTGAAAAAAATATTTGGGCTTAGAATTATATGCAAGAAAACATAACATTTGCATCAGGCTTGCCAGACATCTGTGCAGTGCAGGTCCAAACACTGGTTTTGATTCTCAGGCTCAGTGGTTTTTACTGGCAGTTTTTTCACTCAAACATCTTGTTTCAGTTTACACCAACTGAGTTTTGTCTTGAGTTTGTAGGGGTTACCACAAACCCTGGAAATTCAAATGCAGAGCTCAATTGAAACAGCTGCTATCCTTTCTTTTGGTCCAAACTACATTACTACCTAAGATGCTAAAATCATCCTTACCTCTTGAAACTTTCTTCAGCTTTGGTGAAAACTTCTTAAACCTAGCATAGCACCTCCTTGGTTTGGGACTGTTTTATTAGCTCATTTATTAGGTCATTTTTAATGTATTCTATATCATAAATATAAATATGTACCACATCAGGAAATATATATTTTCATTTCACATGTTGTCAGAAACAGAGAGGCATTCTTTGTCATTATTTAATTTTTTTTCTTTATCTATGCTGTCCATAATGTGGAAGGAATAGTTACTGTCAATGAGAGAATAAAGGATAATAAAGCAGTGGGGAAAGTCGTCATACGTGATTTCTGTGAGAGGCACAGAGCAAGTATACAGTTGTTATTCTGTGGATGGTCTTAATACTTTGGTTTGGGGAAAAATGTGTTGATAGCACTCCTGCTATGATCACATGGGTAAATATAAATGACTTTTCTTGTTACAATTATGGGGAGAGATGCATTGTACATAGGAATGTGAATCGAAAAGGAATGGGAGTTGATAAGAAATGGGTGTTTTATAGATGCAGTGTGGCTGAGCATTGGATTAGGTTTTTCATTTTGATAGTGCCTTTGACATGAGGTAGTTTCAGTTCTCATTCTTATTTGGAAACAGTTATGCTCAAAATTCAGACTGAATAGCCAAATTTAGACTTCTTTTGATCTTTAGATCCATTCTACTTCAAAAGTTGTAATTTTCTATTAATGTGTAACTGATAGTGAACATTTTTCTGTTAATCTGCCTGATGGAACCATGCAGTATGACTTTTTCTACTAAGAAAGAGAAAATAGTTTGATTGTTGAGTTCTGTTTGTTATTTTATGTTGATGTTGCACACAGCTTGAGGATATAGTGACTGACTGAAAATCTGAGTGAAATGTGCGTAGAATTCTTGAATAAAAAGAGATATCTTGTCAAAACAAGCCCTGTGCGATAAAGATTTCCATGGCAGAAAAGAACGAGGAGAGAATGTACAACTGGAATACTGTCTATGGGATGTTAATTGCTGTGGGTGCCGATTGCTTGCTAATTTAAACAGATATTGTGAGTGCTCAGAACTAGGGTATGAAATGCTGGCAGTAGCTTTCTCTTCCTGACAATCACATAAAAGAATATTTTTTGATTGGAATTAGAGATGTAGCTCTAAGATTATGGGCACAACCGTGTTTCCCTCTGCTCCCCTTTCACTTGGTTGTTGGGCTTTTTTTCATGCCTTAAGTAACTTAATTGAAAATAATTGGGTCAGAACACAGGGACCAGGGTGTCAGCAGCAGCAGTGCTGCAGCAGTGAGTTAAGCTCCCGATGCATCCAAAGGCCATCACTGCAGCAAGCGACTGTGAAATGTGCCAAACAGCGTCAGCTTGTTGAGACTCAGGCACTGGCACACCAACAGACAGTTCTGGTGCCAGTGGTCAATATCCTTATCCGTGTGTGTGCTCCTGCCCGTGCTCCCCTTCCAGCTGTGGCAGTGCCTGCTGGCATGCTCCTGAGCAGCCTGCACAGTAGAGGGGAAGAGTTTGCTGCTGCTCTCCAGGCCTGGTTTTACACTGGCAGGCTTTTCTTTCCTTGCCATCATCGCAAGGCAGAGCAGGGTGCTGCTGCCTGCCAGGAGGCACCGTGCTCGGGCTGTGCCCTCTGAGTGCTCCTGTGACCCGGCCCCAGGGCTGCACAGATGGCTCTGCCACCCCACAGTCCTACTTGCTACTCTCTGCCCTTTGAAAAATTAAGAAATCAAAGTTTTAAAGTGTAAGACTCCTCCTCTCTCATGGCTTGGTTACTAGCACTGCTTCTTAAATGTAGCCAGGATTCCCTCATACTTCAAGGAGGCTACTGAAGCTCTGGGTTGACTCTCCCAAGAGATGAATCCCCGAGGGGATGGCGTGTGTTCCTATGCTTCAGGAGTGCCTCGGGGTCCTGCTGTGCCAAAGCCAGGGGGTCCAGGCTGCAGCCCCCAAGCTCTCGGTGTTGCCTGTGGGGAGCCTGGGGAAGGCAGAGGTGGAAGCAGCTCTCCTGGCTCACACACTTGGTGAATCGTGGGCTGCAAGGAGAGCCTGGCTGGCCCAGACCTGTCACTGGTTTCTTCCTTGCTAAGTGCCATCTGAACATTTGACTTCCACTTTGCAGCATTGCTTGGCCTCACCCCTCTGGAGGCACAGGGATTGTTTGAGTCCCCATGGTGCAATGACCTGCTTTTTTCAGGATTTTTCCAGTTATGATCACTAGGAAGAACAAAACTCCTAGGCACAGCTGAAGCTCCTTGCAGTGATTAAAACTTGTGCATTGCAGCAAATGGCATGAGAAATTTCAAGGACTGGTTGATCGTGAACTCTTCCCTGCAGATGCACCCAGAAGAAGTTTATTTAAAACTTGTGTTCCTATTTCAGTTTTCTGAGAGGAGCATTCAGGCTCTATTAAATTTTGCCAGATAGAAAATAAATTAAGTTTTAGTGTCATCTATCTTCTGCATTCTTATGATTTTAGAATTGATTAAAAATTTCTTTACTGTTACAGGGCCTGCTCTGAATTTTTCAGGTAGGCAGAGTGTGATCCTTTGAATTATTTAAGGCTGTGCTAGAGCAGTTACCTGTTTACTTTTCTATTGCTATAAATTTCAGAAAAGACCAAGAGGGGTAAAAATTATCTCTGTTTATTCATACAAAACATCTCTGCAAGTCCCACTCTTGCCCCACAGGAAAGACCATCCTTAAAGCAATTTAAAATTTGGGGCTGTAAGCCCAGAGCCTTCTGTTTTGTTACTGCTGAGGTTAACGAGTCAAGGGTCACAGCATTAATCAGTGTCTGTGGTGCAGAACAGAGTTGCTAAACTTGTGGTGAAATTTGAGCTCGCTGTCATGGGAACAGAGTGGGGAAGGCAGCATTTGGGAAGAGCCAGCCTTACCCTGGCCAGAGGGAGAGTCCTGTAAGGGCACCTCTGCCTGGAGCACTGGTTTAGTGCTGATTGTATCTGTGCCTGTATGCATGCATACTGCGTTTAATCTTAATTTATGGATTTTCCTCTACCCTTTAGCAAGTCTGCTGGAGTCTGTTCCCCAAAAATTTAATGTCAGTCATCACACACCTGATTATTGGTCTGACTGGTGAGAAAGTACCAAAGAGTAAGGGCAAACTCCACAACCCCTGAAGTTTCTGAGATGTTATCTTAGTCCAGCGGTGACTGATGCCCTAAATTCTTTACTCAGTTCGCAAGTTTTCTTTAGCACAAACAACCCATAAAAAAAGGAGCTGTTAGCGGTGTGTACAGCTTTTACAGTACAGTTCTGAGTCATGATACTGGAAGGTGCAGAGCAGATGTAATGCCTGTCAATTTCTTATTATTAATTACAAGAGAGGACTATTTCATGCAGATTCTCTCTTTCTTTCGTGCAGTAAGACAGCCTGACTTCTTCATTATTATTTAATTTGTGATCAAAACAGGAAGATGCTGCTTTTGTTAAGAAATCTGTCTAAATTAACAGATTGTTATTTCTTTCTTTAGAATACACAAATCAAATTTCATGGTCTCATTTAAGGCAGAGCATCTTTTCTCCTGGGTATCACCAGTGTACAGGGAAAGTTATTACACTTCAATATAATTCCTGAAACATTATCACAGGGACTATAATTTTGCAAGAGGCAAAGCTTTAGTTGTTTACAGTCTGTAAAGCTATTTATTTACTGCGTGTTCTCACTCCTCCCTTAAGACCTTCAGAAATGAAAAATATAAGGGGACAGCAGTTCCTTTTCTCATTTAAGTATGCAAACATGGTTTTCAGAGCTTTTTTTTTTTTTCCTATGGCAAAAGCAGGGTCAGAAGATAATATAAAACAATGTGTCTAAACAAGACTCTGGCTATATTTTGAAAGCATTTAGTACTGCTGTCTGGTTTTAGTCCTAAAATACATATGGATGCCCCATGGCACAAGGTAAAGAAACCTGGAAATTGCTTTAATTTGTCCCCAGTCTCTGCCCTTAGACCTGGGCACAATGCAGAGGTCTGATCCTACCCCACCTCAGCTTAGTACGTTTCCTGCTGCTGTGCTATCCTAACTTGCCCATCTACCCCAAGTAGTGCAGCATTATTCTTTTCATTTCATGTGGTTATCAAAGCCAGTGATAGATGTTGTCTAGCTCTATGTCTGCAGACACCAGCAGGTGAGATAAAGCTACCCTCAGTGTGGTAGGGCTGTTCTCGTTTACTTTCAAACATCCAATTTGGCTAAAAGAGTTGCATGGATTACTGAGATTTACAGTACCAGTTTTAGGATTCAGTTACTCTGTCTTGTAAGGAAGGCTATTACTTGAATAAAAAAAGCAACATGCATTTCTGTTATTGGTTGGTGGCAAAACCAGTGACTGGATGCCTACTGCTGATGATAAACCTGTACAGTTCCTTAAAACAAATCAAATTTTGCCCAGACTATTTCTAGATGGTATTTTCCTAACTTCTTGCCTTTTGCGGTACAAATTGTATTGCTTTTGCAGATTATATTTGTTTCAAGACCTGTTTCTCATTAAAAAAATAAAATTAAAACATATCAGAAAAAAATCAGACTTTTTTAGTCTTCTATTTTTCACTGTCAGTTTCCCAAACTATTTCCTTCCTCAAGGGATTTAAATATATGAACTTCTAAATACAGAGATAGGCAGTTTCTCTCCTTCTGCTTCTTTTCTTTTCAAGAGATTTATTTTTTCTTAGTGCCTGTAAGGCTGGAACCCTGGAGATTTGAAGCTTCTTTCATCCTCCAAAATGTCAGCAATTTCAAAGAAGTGGGTTCTGTACACTTCTTTTGACATGCTCTATAGTACTTTTCAAACTTGGCTTGGAAGGTTTTTCTCTGCAGGTGAGAGGCAGTATGGGCAGAGGACACATTTATACCTTAGACTCTGGCTAAAACAATCACCAGGGAGAGGAAAGCACCCTGACACAAGCAAACTGTGCATAGTCCAAATGATTGACAAAAACTTTGCAGCTTCACCCTCTTCCTTCTGAAGTTTGCAAAGTATTAAACTCATACAGCTGAGAGCCAGCTTTAGGATGTCTTGGCTTTCTGTTCCTCTTGTGGGAAGACACGTTAGAAGCCATCAAACAAAACCAGCAGTGTCAAGTCCCTTTCTGTCCCAGTCTGTGGTCTACACAGAGCAAGAACTCTCAGCCTTCAGCTAAAGTTTCTTCTTTCTGGGTTGCAAAGTACCAGGTGGCAGAGCTGGAGATTTGCTTAGGCTCGTGTGCAGGACTCCACCTCATCCCTTTGGTTAGACCAGAGGATGATGGGGAGTGAAAGGAAGAGGGGAATGGAAATGAAATCCTCTTCCTGGTAACCAGCAGTGGTAATGAAGAGGCCAGCAACTGATAGGGCAGGAGAGGAATGTAATTACTGCTGCTGGGCCACATATTGGATTAGCACGGAGAAGGGATCAAGGCAGGGGGCACGAACCTGCTGGGGCAACAGCAGGAGGGGTGGATGAGCTGGGAAAGTAGTGCATGTAAGGAGGGAATGCAGAAAAGAGGGTGAAGACGTAGGAACACAGAAGTGGGACAAGGTCTATCTAACACTAAAGCTATTTAAAACTTCTGAGAAGTTATTTTCTCCACATATGTACTGTATTTTACTTTCTTTGAGGAAAGAAAGGTTCTTGCCATGTTAATATGAATGAAGAGTTTCAATGCAAATGTCGCTTAGATATCTGGCATGTGTTCTGGGCAAAAATAAATGGTTGTGAAGTTTGGTAAACAAAAACATCTGTTTAATTTATATTGGTTTTTAGTTGTATATTATGGTGTTGAGGAATGGTTACTTTTTCCTTTTGGTTTGTGCTCAGGATTTCATTATTTTATAATGTGTGAAGAGCACAGCTGCCGTACCACTTGGTTCATGGTTTAAGCAAGGGTAAAAGTGTAACATAATTAGAGGATATTGTTTGATAATTCAGGAAGGCATCTTCTGAACATTTTTATTTGGGAGATGAACTGTACCCTTCCAAAGGAAAAAGCCTTCTAGTTCTGGCTGAAACCTCCTCCCACAAATTTCAGCCCTTAAAGCATAAAAAAAATTGATCTGTTATTCCTGGGCAATCCTCAGAATATTGCTTTTTTTTACATCCCTGAGGTGCAAACCATAGTTTTTCCATGTAAAAGCTGTTATTACATCTTAATTCAAGTCTGCACAGTAATAACATACAGTTAAGATTTTGCAGAGCATGAAGATATATTGTGTGAATTTATTGGGGCTTGGAGTAATATTTATGGGTATAGATAGATAACTCTTATTCAATTTAAATATCCTAGAGTGCATTTAAAGCAAATTTATTTAAAATAAATCCATAATCAAGTATTGTTCTTTCTCTGCACAGTCTTAATTTTTAAAGTCTTTTTCAATGGAATGTTAATTTCTTTTCAAATCTTTCAGTAATATACAAAAAAGTTTCTATTATAAAAATACCTGGGATTATATTAAGAGAAACTCTGCTCCTTTTTTCTGAGTGAAAAAAGGAATGACTAGTTTAAGAACAGGGTAAGAGGATTTCTAGGACTTAAAGGAATCTTAGCAGTTGTGGAAAGGATCAAAGCAGCAACCTGGAATATGTATTTTCATATGTATGTTTAAGAAATAACATTTTATATAGAAGAAAGTCCTAGATGTCTTTTTTTTCCCCTCTTGATGTGATTTTTCTACTCCCATGGAAATAAAACAAGCATCTAGATGCAGTGTCCTGGCATGCTAAACTGGAATGAAATACACAGTTCTTGTTCTGCTTCATGTTGCTTTATCCTTCAAAACACATATGAATCAAATTTGGAAGCCCTTGTTTCGTGAGACCCTGAAGTTTCCAGGTTATCACAGTGTGTCATTTTCTGCTAGGGGTGTTACTGAGTGGGACAGATGTGCTACAGCTTCCCTACTGCAAATAGGAATGTTTATTTTACTTATGGGATGCTAGCTGCTTAGCTGTCCAGTTTCACAAAGATGTGTGAAGATAAGAAGGAGGGAACACTTAGAAGAAAGGAAAATTCAAACCATAGGTTTGGTGCTGTCAGAGGGAGTGGGTGTTATATGTGGGAGGTAAAGTTTGTAGGTAAAAGGAGTGACATTTACTGAACTTATTCTTCAGGCTCCTTGTAGTTCTGCTGTGCCTACTGATGGTATTTGTAAAGCAGCNAAAAAAAAAAAAAAAAGTAGACATCTCCAACTTTCATTCTGTCTAAATCTAAAAATATATTTGGCAATTCAGAATAGTCCTTTATCCTTTGGAACGATCAAATCTGTCACTTATAAAGCCCATATCACAAACACTGAGCATGTATTAATTAGAAACATTTAATGCCAATAAGTAAAGCCTATTGAAAACATAAGAACAGGTGTAGGGGTCTTTAGCTATTAACTGCTACAATTACATGGATGCCATATGGCTCAGCTGTGCAGTTCTCTGAACTGAACCTTCAGCTGTCCTGCATGAGTAAAACATCCAAAACTAAAAATGCCATGGGAGACAACTGATACAAGGTTTGCTGTGCAGAGAGCAAATCAACCTGCTCTTTATTTACTCTTTAAATTTTTGATAGGGAAAATTAGCTAGATAGCACTTTGACCATGTTGTTATTTACTCCAGTGAAAGAAATGAAAATCTTTGGTGGGTTATTTTCATGCCGTTAAGCTCCTGAAGGCTGACTGCTATGAAGGAGATAATGTAATATGTGGTTGTCAAGTTTGGGATTAATGTATTAGGATGCATAGTTAGTAAAAATCAGTACTTGTCACATCTGGGTGAGTCCCATGAGCTATAACCATCTTGAACATCTCTATTGTTCCAGTCATTTTCAATTTTGTTTCCTACTCTGCAGAATTTCCCAGGAGATGTGATGGGTCAGTAGCAGGCCAAAGATGGGCTACAGACCTAATCTAATCAATATTGTGACAAACGTAATGAAAGAAGCCGTGTCACCTTGGAATCCCAGTAGGTTTTATCAGCTTTGCTCCTAATGGGATGTGACAGCAAAGCAGATCTGTGTCTCCTTAGGACAGGACAGAAGTTGTGCAAGGGCTGGTGCAAGGATGGCTGCATGACAAAGGGTAATCTAAGTCCATGGCAATTGCAGCTAAAGGTTGAAACCAGAGGTCCTTACAAGTTAAAGCATTAAATAGTTATTTTCATAAACTTCATTTTGAAGTGAACCACTTCATTTTCAAGGGCAGACATTTATTATATTTTCAGTTCCTCTAATATGTCATCTGCATTAAAAACCAGTAACTTGTTCTGTTTGAATGGCAAAGTTCTGAAGTTGGTTTCACAAATTAGAAGGCAGTGGTCACCATCTTTATACATATTCCAAGCAAAGCACTTTCACTCCAGTTCCTGTAATGGCATTCTATTTTTAATTGCCCCTCTTTGCAGTCACATACAATAAGATCATTTGTGCCCCATTATGTGACTTCTGCATGAGGCTAAAGCCAATGATTACTTTTTTTCCTGGGATTTCCTCCCTTAGCACTTCTTTACCCTAAGTGTAGTGCTGCCTTGGTAGACTTCACTGATGCATTCTGGTGTGCAATCTCAAATTTTTGTGTCCTAGTTTTGAAACAGCAGCTTTGCTAAAAATTGTTTTTGTGGTAACTTCATTTTCTGTGTTTGGGGTTGTACATATTACCAAAACTGACAAGTTTTCACCCTTAATTCTTATGATTCCTCTTTCTCTGCCCAGCTAGGTTCATCGACTTGCCTCATCTGTTGTCTTTATAATTTTTCTGTTCTTAAGTGTTGGCCCCATACTGTGATGCCCTTTCTAAAAAGTTATTCTCAAGGCATTTACTTGCTTTGTCTCTACCTTTAACTCCCCCTCAAGATGAATGGCAATTACTGTCAAAATGTTCTCATGCATAGAAATCCTGTGACATGTAGATCTCTTGAATATCTGGAAAGCTGCTGAGATATTTCCAAAGTAACTATCAGTGTAGGACGAAAGTTCTTGAATATTATTCCATCTCATTGGGGAAGTAACCTTTAAAGTTTCCTGTGAAAAATTACTAAGTTCTTCTCTACCCATAAGATTTTTTAATATGAAAACATATGTTTTGCCCTTTATTGTAGGACCAAGTTGTTTCTCAATCTCATTTTCAATTATTCAAGTTTTCTATACGAGGATTTCCATAAATTGCCTTGATATATAAATAGTGCAGCGAAGCTGCCTTACACTTTTTACTAATCCTTCAATTACATTCTGTAGAGCCTTTTTACTTTCCTTAATATGAAACTAAACCCTCCTCTCACCTACTCCTTTACATAACCAATGCGCTAAGAATTATGGACATGACAGCTAAATCCAGCTTTTAAATCCCAGGCACAGTAGCTGTTGCTGCTCAGTGTTTCTTTCTAATAAGCTGTACGCAGTGCAATATCTTATTAGTTAATTTGAAAATCGTTTCTCAAGGGATTGCACGACTTATGTGCATCAGGTCCCTACCAATCCACTTAAAGCTTAAATGCACCAGACAGAGAAACTTAGCCCAGAACTGAATCTAATTTGTTACAGCAGAAACCTTTATTTCCCTGTAAAATACTATGATAGTATTTTTGATGTAGCAGAAGTCAAAATGAAAACATCTCTTTGCAATTTTTTGAAAATAAAACCTGTTTTTTGATCTTATGGAAAATATTTTTTATTCTGTTGCATAAGGTAACAGAAGGTGCATGTTGCAATTCAAGTGCCCTGTTACTCTTGAATTTTCAGCATTGCTGCTTAACGTGGAAAAAGAGGGACTGAGAGACATCTTTGGGAAAAAGTACCCATCTTTGCTGCAAGTGTGAAACCTGATTACTGATGTTCTGGAAAGCACCACCTGAGTTGGGGATGGGTTGACTCCAAAGACAAATTCAAACATCCCTGCAAGAGAACTTTGATTCTGTGTTTATGACGGAGCATCCTGCATCACTTAAAACTTGCCTACACAATACTGAAACCATCTCACTTGGTGAATATTCATTCAAGTCTATGCTTCTGCCTTTTCTGTTACTCCTCTCCAGAGGAAAAAAAAAGTTACCTACCACAGTAACATGAAATATTAACCTCTTTTTCCATTTCTCCACACCATCATTGCATAAAGCTACCACCACGTAATCTTCCTTCTGGGTGGTATCAATTCCTTACAAGTAACCTAATCATGACCTAATGCACAGAAGATCAGTGAGTTTATAACCTGCATCACAATTTTAAACATGCTTTCTCTGTAGCATAACATTAAATCACTTTGTCACGCACGGCTGTGCGTCTGTGGGTGGCTGAACTCCGCCGTACCCAGCAGAGTTACTGTCACTCTAGTTTTCCTGGATCTGTATGTGGCTCCAGCAGGATGTGGAGCAGACAGAGGAGCCCATGGCACGGTGCAGACTTACCTGGCTCTCCAGGACCATGTCCTCTCCCAGCTGGGCACCCCGGAGCCTGTCCCTGCTCTGTGCTGCTGCAGGAGCCTGGAGCTGCTGTGCCGCTCTGGCTGCGCTCAGGCAAAGTGTGCAGGGGCTGAGGGCAGCCCATTATAGCCAGACAGAACCTAAGTACTGCGGAAGGTGCTGCACCAGAGGAAATTCTGAGTCTCAGCCCTCCATTACGTAGGTGTCATGTGCTGGGCACTGGCTGGGAACTTCCCTGCCAGTCCTTCAGCGCAGTGAAACCAAGGCTGTTCCGCTGTTTCCTCTGCCTTGGGCTTATAGGAATTGGCATGCTAGTTAAGACCTGTGTACAGATGTTGTGAAGGAGAGGAAGCAGATTTGGGGCATTTCTAACTAGCTGATTTCTCATATCATTGCTGCTAAAATTACTCCAGAATTCCTGTTTTGGTGTAGTATGACTTAATTTGTTGCTTTCTGGGGGTTTCTGTTGCTTCAGGGGTTTTTGGCAGTTTTGCTTTGTTTTTCTTTTTAATATAACATTCTTACAAAGCTACCTAGAAACTGTTTACAATGTATTCTATGGAAATCTGTCAGCTAGGACCTAACATTCTGGAATTAAATTTGTTGACTTTATTTTTTTTTAAATCAATTTTTGTTTGACTATTCTTTGTACTTGATTTTTGCGTAGTAATGTCCAATGCATACCTGAAATTCTTCAGAAGCTCCCTTAAATAATACAGGAAGAATTTTAGATGTATTCTGTTTGGAGATCTGAATCAGTAATAATAAGAAATGAGAAATTCTCTCCATTCCATATATGTCTACAGTGTATAATCCTCTAAGCAGAGACAAATCAGTAAATAATGAAAGGAATATTCTGTGTAGGTAATTTAGTTTGTCGTTACTGAAGACTTTGTGTTAGTGGTGAGGTGGGTTTTGTTTTCTGTAAAGGTATAGAAATTTTAATAAGGATGTAGAAATAAGTAGACTGGGGAAACGGAACAGTTAGTAAAGAATGAGGAAGAAAGCAGAGATGATGGCAAAAGACAATGACATAACTTTATGGAAATGGAACTGACATTTCTATACAGGAAATGTGAAGGAACAGTTTAGAAGAGGAAGGTAAGAGGATAGGGATGTGGTGATATACTAGTAGGATACTTTTGGATGAGGTTAGTGGTATGCACTTAATTTAGGCCTGCAGAGGATGAGGTTTCTGCAACGGACACTAGTGATGGGTAAGAATGGTTTGACTTTGCCAAGTGAGGTGTGTGTGTTTAGATGAGATCTGAGAAGTGGATGACTGAGGAGCACAGAATGAGTCCCATAATCAGAGATTTGTCTGAAGCAACAGAAAGGAAGGACAGGGGGACAGGGTAGTGTGTTTTGAAAGCAAATACCAATAATATGGAATTCTACAATGAACTGTTATTGCAGTGTGCTTGCTGGCATTTCCTACAGCACAGTTTGGCTTCAGTAGTTCCAAGAGGCATTCTTCTGCTCTCTAATACCTGAACTAAATTTTATTCAAGACTGCCCAATGTGATTTCTGAACAATATAAATCTCTAACTATAAATTATCCTACACCAGTGCTTTCAAACTGAAAAAAACCCCCTTTTACGTAAGACTGATATAAAGTAAAATAATACTTACTTTGCATTTCTTTACAGCAGCTTTGCACAGTGGTTCTGCCATCCAGCCTTTCCCAGTGGGTGGACTTCCAGCTATTTCACTCTATGATTTTTGTCATGTGTCTTGCCTCCTTCCCCTTAAAATGAGGGGTGCAATGGATTACTATTAGAACACACTGCTAATTTGCACTGAAAATGCATTGTAGCATCAGAATAAAATTTGACATACATATTTTCAGAGAGGGGAGATCATAAGAAGGAAATAGGACAAAGTATGGTATACAAAAAAGGGAAAAAGGCAGAATTTTAAATACTAGGTGCCAAGAGAAAGGCAATAGGAAGAGTTGGAAGGGTTAAACCCCTCCAACTCAAATCCACCAGTGACTGTAGTTTTTCAATAGTCATTAAGAAGTTATTTCTAGTAAAATACCAGAATTTATATTGCTAAATTGACTAGTCATTGTCAAACTGTTTCACAAAAAACTTGGAATTGAGAATTTTATTCCTCAGTGCAGTTATGATCATAGAAGAATATGAAATCTTTTTTTTTCCCTCTTGAAAAGTACTATCACAGCATAAAGAAAAGTGACAGCACAATCATATCTCATCAGGATGATGGATACATCCTTAACTATATATGTTAGAATGTGACATAAAAATAAAGAATATGGAGAAACTGGCAGCTATTCTGTTGACACCTAAGGTAAGATGGATTGAAGAGAATCCAGGTTTGAGCTGTTCAAAGACACACTAGTTATTGTAAACACAGAGATTATTCACCACAGAACAACTTGAAAACCATCTTGTATGTTTTTAGTAGGAGCTGCATTTTTTTTCTTTTTTTTTTCTTTTTCTTTCTACAGAAAATTCACTGTAGCTGCATTACTAAGCTGAACTTCATGTTGTGATTAATACCGCTAATTTGGGTGCAGTTTGTCATTTCAAGGCGCTTTTTATTTTCCTTCTGGATATGAAATTAAACCAGAGCTATGAGCATCCTGGCTCGCATAAGCCACGTGGGGCTGTTACAGCTGAAGCTCATTGACTGAGCTGTTCTTCTCTGAGCAGATATTTCTTTAGCACTGAGACCTCTACCTTTTACAAATTTGAATTACTTGCTGGAATTAAATATAGATGGAACTTGACAAACAAGCAGAATAAGCACACAAAACTCATTTCCCTTGAAAATCAGACGAAAAATAACACTTGTTTGCCCAAAAGCATAATATGTATCATTATCTACACCAAGTAGGGTAGGTGTCAGTTATTAGAGTGATAACGACTTTATGGCCATAAGGAATTAAGGACTAACCTTCATATACTTGTACTTTCAAGTCTGAATTATCCAGAGTGTTCAGTGTTATCAATGAATTTTGTTTTCAGTTAGTACTTGATCAAACTCTTAGCTTAAACCTTGTAAATAACTTTTAAAAGAGCTTTTAAGTAACTTTTAGGGTCCCTGTATTCTTAATTAAATTCTGAGTTAATTTTAATTCAAAATAAAAGTTTTCAAAACAAAATCTTATTTCTTTGATTTTCATCATCAAAACAGAGGGAAAAATAGGAAATAAGCAAGAAATATCAAAAATGCATTTTTGAGTTGGATGTACATTTTTCTGTTACTTTCATGTGATGCATGAAGATTTTTACGTGTTAATAACATCATTGAAGAAATGCTGCTCCACTTCCTACTGGAACGGAAGTAAAAATGTTGGGGTTTTTCTAGTTTTGTGTTTATTTGTGGTTCTTTTTAAACAGTTTATGTGTTCCTGATTCAGGAGAGCTTCTCCAACAGTTATGAGGATATTATAAATATGAAGAAATCTTTGGGCAGGCCTTCCAAGCTCTGCTGCAGATGCCATCAGAACCTAAAGCAGCAGGAGCAGACAGTTGTGCTTCGTTTTGGCTATTAGTAAACATGGTTACCAGGAGGCTACTATGTTTATGTAGCTTCTGCGTCAAGATTGGTTTTTTTCCAGTAAAGTAGTGTATGTGCTTTAAATGCCAAAAGCATTCTAAGGCAAAGTTTGTCTTGACTTCCAACACTAGCAAGATGTGCTTTCAGTAGCTGAGTTGTGTTAGGCAAGCAGCACTTACTCTCTTTCCGCGTTCAGCTTCTTGCGTATACCGCACTTGACTTTGGGGGAAGCCCATATAGGGTTAAGGTAGTCTGTGACTTCAAAACACTGCAGACAGGCAGCTTCTCCTTTTTTGTAAAGAGAGCAGCTTCCTGCTAGCACTGATACTGCAGAACGTCTGCGGAGTGGAAACCCCCACCCCTCTGAGAGTGTTGTGTAGTGGAACCTACAGCAAGTGTAAAAACATAATGGTGTGTTTATTTTTGGAGAAGTGGGAAACTACTGTGGGAGTAAAAAACTTCTCATGGGGTTTTTTCATCATTCACCCAGTTACTTGTATACAATGATGTGGAGGAAAAGAGAAAAAATCCAATAAAATCCCATAGAAATCACAGAATTTGAGGATATTTTTGCAAAAGTTGGTTTTAGAGGATAGAGCAGTTATGTCTCTTCTGCATCTTCCTTGTAGAGGTATTATGATAATACTAATCACGTCCCAAATATATTTTTTCACTATATGAGAGCTGTTTATTGGTGAGCTCGAGTAGTTTTGTTTTTTCCTAATGTAAAACACCTTCTATGCTGCAGGCTTCAAATTAGAAGCACTACTTCCCTAGAAAACTGTAAGACTGCTATTGAACAAAAGACGGGTCTTCTGTGGTTAGATTGTAATTCATACTTCTAATTTTGTGAACACAGACATGGACTCCTTTTGCTATTGGAAGTCACTGACTTTGGAAGGAGTCACTTGTTTTGCCTCCATTTTTGATACGTAAAGGTTGGCTCCAAATGTTTAGCAACAGAGTCAATTTCTGAATGTTACTACTGCAGTTTAGTTTTGCTGTGCATGATCACTAAGTTCTGGCAAGGCTGCTGCAACATATGAATATGGATTTAATTTCTTTTTTTTCTTTTGTATCTGCATAGTGGCTATATTTTGACTTGCACTTCATTATAATGCTAAGAGTTATCTTGGTGTCTCCTCTTGCTTGGCATTCATTTGTTACTATCATTTGTCAGTGCCATTGATTCTGACCTAGAAAAAGGAACTCCTACAGGATTTTAATTATTTCTTTACCAAAAGGGAGCAGATGCTTGTCACGAGAAAGAAAGTACCAAGTGGCATGGTCTGATACAAGATGGGCACTAATCTGGCCTTGGAAAGGTGGTTATTAATCCTATTACTCTAGAAGGGGTTGTGGGAACTAAGCATTATTTCAAGCTGAAACTCTTATTTTAAATATACACTTGGAATAGTTAAAACAAAAGTGAAAAAGAATAGTTGTGGTTTTTGAGTATGTGGGAATTTTTACTTTTTTTAATTTAAAATCATTTAGCAAGAAGTGAAAATTTTGAGGAAATAGTTCTTGGGTGAATAAAACTGTGCTGCCTTTCAGTTTTATTTTAAGTAGGAAAGAGGAAGCACTCTAGAAAAAGACCCAGAATATAATTTCATGATGTCTGATTTGTGGCTTTCTGAAGACTGTCTTTGATTGCTCAATACAACTTGTTTAAGAGAGTGCTGGTGAGAAAGAGAAACTGCTCGAAATCATCCTGCCTATTTGAAAAAGAAGTCTCTTTTTTTTTTTTTTTTTCCCTGACAATGACAATAGAATGGAAGCCGGATTTGATTATGTTTGTTAGATAAACTTTGAAAATATGACAAACATGAAAATGTGTCAAGAAAACATGTAGATTATGACTGTTACAATCTTAATTTTTTTCCTTTAAAATGGAGATTAATTTCCCTATGGCTATCCCGGGTACTATGACCATAGGTTGATGTCTAGCAGAAGAAGTGAAAATTGGTAAGATTGGTAATTCCTCAGAAGTGTGTAAGAGCACATCCTCCCTGTGGTGCAGGTGGCCCTGGCTGTGCTGCTTTGAGTCCTGCCCGTGTGTGGTGCAGGTTGATGCTGTCAGAGGCACTCCCTGAGTTATGGAAGTGGCACAGAGCACCAGCCCAGGGCTTTATACTGCAGAGTGGGACCTGGGTGTGGAGCTAACTGCAGCATTTAGACGCTTTAAAAATGGACAAAACATACTGGGCAAACTTACTTCTGTGGTTAATTTATATACATGTAAAAGATGGAGTGGTCCTGCTTCTTTGGATGGTGCTGGAAAGCAACCCTGGGATGCTGTCTTTTAACCTCAGGCTTTATCTATAGCTTGTTTCATGCAAAAAGCTGCTCTTAGACTTCAAACATTTGTTCCTCCCTGTGGCACCTGTGCAATTATGTACCCAATTCTTAAAAAGCATGGAGAGACACAGAGAGAAATAAAATGTTTTCTTCCACAGTGGTTTCCCTGTGACCTCTTTTCTTTTGTTGTTAAGCAGGCACTCCGAATTAAGTGATTTCCATTGCTTTTTCTGCAATTTGTTAGAGATGTTCTTGTCATACTGATCTAGATGGTGTTAAATGTCTCTATTACATTATACTTTTTAATGCTTCTCAGAAGTACTACATGTGAAATAAAGATGCACACCTTAGACCACAACCTGCATGATCCTGTCTCTGCCAGGCCTCATCAGGCAAGACCCAAGCGTGGCCATTTGTGGAAACCTTTCAGGGTGGCAGTAAATGTTTTGGTCACCTGAGTATTTCCCATGTTGACAGCACTGCAAAGACTACAATCCCCTGTTCTTCAGGTGTAGCAGATCACAGCAGAATGTTGGTCCTTTACAAAGAAATGCAACGTTTTGCTACCCATAATAATAATGGAACAGTATGGCACGTGTGCACTCTTGACAGTTTAGCTGTATTACATTACTGTAAATCTGACTAAAACAATGTAATCTTGGGAGTGTATGAAGACACAAACTGGGACCAAGTCCATTTGCTGGTTCTGCTGCAGATACCTTTGTGAGCTGTATTTTATCTCCCTTGTTTCTGGTTCAGTACATGGCTATGCTGGCTTTGATTCTTCTTATTTTTCTGAAACATGGAAGTGGAAGATGGAAAATGTATTTGTCTATTTCTTAATCATCTCCATCCATGACCAATCACCTCCAACCATAAGCACTTTTATTTCAGTATTAAAAACTGGAAAATGGCAACTATTTGGGAGGGCTATCCTATGCCTTACTGTTTCATTATGGAGGACTCTTGGTGATGCTGAATAATGAGCTCAAATTACTTGCACTAAGTCTGCTCCTTTTTTTGTTGTTCTTTTTTGTTGAAAAGTATTCCAATTCGCAAGTCAGAAGGGGAACTTCTGGCTGTAGAACTGCAGTACACTTTTCAGGAAATAGGCTATTTACTGGGGTTTTCCTTGGTTAAGCAGATTACTTGGCATGGGTTCAACATTTGCAAGTTTTAAGCGAGGTTTTCCTTGGCCTATCTCCATTCCTGGGCCCTATATTCACTTTTAGTCATCTTTTTAAACACAAATATGTGTGGTCACATCACAAAGGAACATTAATTTCTTCTAAAAAAAGGGTCATTTGGTGAATCACTTGGTATTTGCATTAATGACAGACCATTATTTGTCTCTTACTAAAAACTGAAAAGTTGCATATCATGGAGAAGAGTTGGTAGTTTTACTGTGTATTGGGGGCTGTGTTTTATTTATAATCAGGTGGTTCTCTATCGCTTGGCTGTTCAGTGAAAGCTCAGTGTATGGG
>VYZR01010773.1:3197-30402 GCA_013400675.1 Oxylabes madagascariensis | reverse complement strand
ATGAAGAGCTTCAGCACATGCATCTTAAGCAGATGTACAGCTTTGATTTAGAAAATAATCCTTTATCCTAGGACTGTTCAGGTGACTCATTCCAGATAACTTAATCAATTATTTTTGTACATATAAGTTCACAAATTCTCTGCAAATAGGCTGTGATTTGTCATCAAACTGCTCACTCCTCCTAAGCCCTCATCTTCTTGTACCAACACACTTATTCTGATCACCAGCTCTTTGCAAGGGGCAAAATTCATTGCTGTGCTCAAGGTATTTTCATCATTCAAGTCCCACATATACTTTCTANAACCCTTGAAGGCAATGAAGGTTTAACAGCTGGTTTGTAGAACAGACAGCAGTGCAGTGATCAAGTGATTCACAGATATGTCAGCATCTTTGCACACAGGAAGGGGGATGAGGCAATAAACAGAGCAGCAGTCATCCTCTGAGTCAATATTGGAAATAACCTTTCTTTTTAAGCACACCCAAGTACATAGGCAAAATTAAGTGAACTTAGAACCCTTTCTGCTCAGGGAACTGGCTCCTGAAATCTGCACTATTACAGGAAAAACACCAGACCTTGGAAAGGGACATCACTCATGGGACATGATGACAATGTACAAGTTTGGAAAGAAATTCCATTTGATCAGGTTTCTCCACAAGGCAAGCACAGGAGCCAGAGATGTCATGAAAGCCACAGGTGAGGGCAAAGACATGGTTCCTCACCACACACCAGCCAGCCCTGTTGGGCAGCACACCAGTATAGAAGAATTCTGTGTGCTCATTTGTGCACAGAACTGGTTCCTCTTCATTTTTCAACCCCTCATTTCCTTCTCCCTAATTTTTTGCAGCCTCATTTTACCAGCATTATAATAACTCCCCAAACCCTGTGTTGTCCATCTGTGGCATTTCAGAGCAGATGAGTTGATCTGGGACTTTGGGGACATGCTACTCTTCTGTCCTCAGGTTCCCTTGTACCAGGACACCTGAGTTTCTCCTGAAGGATGAAGAATTGGCATTTAGTCAGCACAGAAGTAGAGGGACTTCTTTGACACAAGCTCTGAAATCTTGGTTGCTTTATTTTTCTATCTTTTTTTTCTTTATTTTCTTTTTTCCTACAGAAGTTATTTTGTCTTCCTGACAACTCATACGTGTGTGGATCTTCACAGAAGCTTTAATTTTTTTTTCTGACTCAGTCAAGGAGCAGAAATGCTGCCCTGTGATTTGCCCTGCTCTGTTGAAACAAACTCATTTGCCTCCGGCAGGGANTTCATTGCTGTGCTCAAGGTATTTTCATCATTCAAGTCCCACATATACTTTCTAGATACAATTTAAGCAGCACTTATGCAGTTCCTGTTCTACTTCCCATATCAGCAGTCCTCTTCAGGGTCGTCCTCCTCAGGGAGCCACGGAATACTTGTTGCTCATGCCGCCTGCGAGCCCTCCTCAGCTCCCAGAGCGTCGTTTTCCTTCTCCTATGGGATCCTCTAGGCTCTTGCGATAGATATGAGACCTGAGAAGCCTTCAAAGATTATTACACTGATTGGAAAGATCGTGCAAGTCAGACTGTGGTATCATTGCTATGGCTCTGGGGTGTATCTCTAACATCCAAGAGGCACTTGAGGGGTAAGTAAACCTGAAAGGCTTGTGACTTAGCAGCCTGTTGTGAATCGGGAAGGTTATATAAAATGATAAAAAGGAAAAAAAGACTACTGCCTGCCCTGGAGTCACACGTGCACTGAGCAATGGAGGTGACCACAGACATGCAGAATTCAGGACCAGGCTTAGAGCGATCACCTCTGCAAGTAACCGTCTGGGAGCTCCAGTCACCCCATGATCCATGCTGTCACTCTGGAAAACCTAAACGGAACATTTCTTTGGTCTTTTTCAGGAGACACCCATGAAGATATGCAGTCAAAACTAAATCATCTCATGAATAAGATCAGATTTTTAAGCTGGCCAGGACAGTTCTTGAAGCCGAAAAATCTTTCCTTAGATAATTAAGTCTGTAACTAAAATTGCAAATCACCCAAAGCATTCTGCTCATCCAAGCTGAAACACACCATGCAATGTGGAAACATCAAGGCTATATCCAGACAACTTAGCTCAAGTGCATCTCAAGTGGGATTGCTGCCCTATGTTCCCACTTGCCCTGAGGCTGCTTGGTGATGGGGTGGAGGTGGGCATGCAAGGGTGAAGCATTTCTAGGTGGTAATTAAAATTTACCCTCATGGAGAGTGGTTTACTGCTCCAAATGTCTTACAAATGTTTGGACCAATAAATTTGTAATACCTGAAGGCATCTGGTAAGGAGAAATGTCCATAATGGATAAAGAAGTAAAAGCACTCTACGACTTTTCAATCTGATGAGGAACAAGAGTTAAAAAAGTGGTTTCCTTAATTCTCACCTACTGTTACAAAAAAACAGAGAAGGTGGCTGGGGCTGAAGCTGGTTTCACACCATTGCATGGGGAACCTCTTTTTCTTCAATAACCGTGGGATTTCTTGGCCAATTCCAAACAATATGATAGAGAGATAGGCCATCTCAGAGACATCCAGTTCTAACACATTTCATGAAAATGGCATCTGGACAGAGGAGAGAGGTTCTGTAAATACTGCTGCTTGGGGGGAAAAAAAGGCGCCCCAATATTGGCATGGGAAAATTGGGGAGTGCAGCAAAAGCACAGGAGCCAGAGANATTTTTTTTTCTGACTCAGTCAAGGAGCAGAAATGCTGCCCTGTGATTTGCCCTGCTCTGTTGAAACAAACTCATTTGCCTCCGGCAGGGATCACACACAGTTACAACATCTGACCTAAAGTCTTATGAAAATTAATGCTTTGAGTGAATTGGGAGCATCCTGTGAGCAAAAGTAACACTAAATCCTGTGAACTGCACAGTGTCACTCAGAGGCATGTTAATAGCTGAGTTTAGAGGCTGCATCCAGTGTGAAAGGGCTTTTGGGCTGCAACAAAAGCAGAAGCAGTCAATAGCTGATGAACTGCTGCTGCTTGGATTTCTGCATCTTTATGGAGACAGACTGGTCTTTAAAAGTGTTTTTCATTAGTGGTTTTGTGGATTTATTGAGGCATTTGAGGTGACGACTACCTGCCCCACAGTGGATGTCTTTACCATACTCCTGAGGATTTAGTCAATACCCCGACTCTCCTCTTCAAAAACCAACAGCTAAAGCAACGGGCTCAGTGAGAAAGTCCAGGGCTTTCCAAAACTGCACAAAACCCTGAACTCTGCCATGTAAGTAAAAATGGTATTAAAAAACCCCAAACTAATGTTTGGAAGACTTCAGAGATGACTCGCAGTGGAAACTAGCAGGCATCAACTTTTCAGCTGTCCTGGAAATCACCCGTGTACCCTTTAAATCTGACAATGAACTTGAAGGATAAGTAATTAGACAGTAGTTTCTAATACTACCATGTCTAACATGGTACAAACCATGTTTCCTGAGACATTCCCTCTGATTTGCATGAGCTGTGAAAGCCCTTTCCTAGGCTCCAGAAGAAGAGATCTAAGTCTTCCATTTAGTGGCTCTTTTGTTTGATTTAATTCTCCTATTAATCAACAGCTGGGTGCAAACACACAGCATTAGTGAGACAGATTTGTAGCCACTTTGCTGACACACACACTAAAACACATGATGCAGCAATTTAGGAAACACCTTTCTTTGTGTCCATTGGGAGTGAGAGGCCTTGCAATGCTGCCAGCACTTGGACATTGCCTCCTCTGCTTGTAAAGCAGAAGGCAGTGCTGTCCTGCTCCACAGAGCTTCTGGGAGGCTTAAGTCACTCATGCTCATGTGCCATTGAAAGAGCCAAAATAGGAAGAGTTAAAAAAATGCAAATATTATTACTAAAAATAGCTCCTTTCAGTCACACATTGTCTTGCAACACTCGGTTCTGTGATGCACATACACCTTTGGATCATGATTTTTTTCAGCTCTTGAATTAACAGTGAATATTTGTGGTATTAAACATCTTAACTACAAAGCAGCAAGAATTTTCTTTGATTTCATTGTGATTTTATGGACATGAAAATGCAATGTTAATTTTTTGGAAGAAAAGTCTCATAAATATCTGCATCAACATGCTAGCCCATTTGCTGGGTTACAACTGGCATCAGGGATAAAACAGCTGCCTCAAGGGAGTGGGCAGATGCCAGACTTGATAAAGTGTGAAGTGATACAGGCACTTACTGGGAGAATTTACTCCTTATCCCTGGTGACTAGCAGCAACTGATTTTTAACAGAGATTTGGCCAAGTTTGGCATGGCAAGATTTACTATGCCTTTCAAATTCTTAGCTGTGCTTTATCTGTAGCTTTGTATACTTTTGCTATTCTTACAAATGTCTAAATCCTTTCTGACTGCTACTGAATTCATGGCCTCAGGTGTGGCCTGTGATAATGAATCTCATGGTTTAATTATTCATGTAATGGAAACTTCTCTGGCTTGTAAGTTCACTTCAATAAAGTGAACGCCTCCGTGGGGAAAGATCAAATGTCGATCTAGTCATTCCTTCCACACACACAAGGAAATAGTTGATACCAGACCATTGCCTTCAACACGTTTTAATTCACAACTAAAATCAGGCTAAAAGCCTACAGCCCACTGCCAAACAATAAACTCTGAATGCTCTTGGTCATGCTTTCCATGTTGACCCTTTTCTCCGAGCCTGAAGGAGGGAACCTCAAAGGCGGCAAGAGCAACATTTGTTGCATTGCCTCAGGAAAGGTAATACCTGGAGAGAGGCTGAGATTGATGGCTCCTTTGCTGATTCCTGCTGCATCCAGGAAAATTCGACTTCACGTATACATCAAGTATTTTATAAGTACACAGGAATGCATCAAAGAATGCCTGGTTCTCAAAGCAGAAAATACCTCTTAAAGAAATGATCTGTAAAACTGTAATGTTGCCCAAGCACAAGGAGAAAACCTCGCACGCCCTCACAACTGCCTGTGAAGGCGGACCAAATTTATGCTGCTGGAGGTGGCTGAGAGCACATAATTAAAACTAATTCACTGCCATCCTCTGCAGGGCAGTTGATCAAGCTTTGTGCCATTTTGTGGGAGTTTGTTGTACCCTTAGATGAGTAGCAGAGTGCTATTTCACCCATTTCCAGACACCGATCATGCACTCTATTGTGCTACAGTGTGTCACAGGTAACACTCAGCGGCTCTTCTGACACTGCAGCAAATAAATTAGTGGGTGTGAGTCAAAATGTGGCAATTCCTCAGGCTATTAGACCTGTGTATTCTTCAGGCTTAATATTCACACTGATTAAATGCTGATAGAAAGGCCAAGTGCAAATAAAAGTAGCTCTATAAAAAAACTCTGGAGGTCTTTCAAATGCTCCCAACCATACACAGAATGTCATGATCAGTCACAGCAGTGATAAATTTGGTCCAGGATGTTGACTCCTTCTTCTGCTTTTGTGTTTACTCCTGTGATCTGAAGTGCACTGTGTGTCATCTCAGACAAAATAAACCTCTGTGTCTCCCATGCAGCTGTAATTGAACAGTCTTGGAGGCTGAGCTACCCTCTTCTCTCTGTAAACTCACTCAGATTGTTTCAAGCATCCACTTCTCCCAGGTGCTGCCCTGTTCCCTGGGAAGGAATTGCCATTGCAAACATTCTCCTAGTCTGCAGAAGAGACACATTTGATTAGAGATAGAATTTTCTATCTAGAGATAGAAGAAGATCGGGATGAAGCCTGGAGAAGAAGAGTATGCACAGGGTAAAATTTATATTTCTGTCATGAAATTGTAATTCTGTCACATGAATTCCTCTTGGTGAGGATTTCTCATTTCCCTCTCATTTTGTGCCTGTCCCAATTAGTGTGTTTCCACCTGCTCTGCTAAAAGCCAGCTGCCCAGGCAGATTATTAACCCCGTTAGCTGGATAGTGGCTTTCCATCATTCAGCCCCCACCAGTGATCCCCTGCTGCAGCCATTGCTCTCACAAATTGCAAGGAAACACGAGCGGTTTTTCCTGAGGGACTCTGCACCCACACACCCCCTCTGAGCCACTCGCTGACAAGTTTCTTCCCTTAGCTCTCTGTTCGGGAGATATGCTGGCCCCAAGCTGGTTTTGCTGGCAATGCAACTACTCAAAATTTGGGATGCTGAAGCACTTCCCAGGAAGGGCAGGAGGGAAACGGGACTTCAGGTCTGCTGGGGTCTCTCCTGTGCCACTGCAGAGATGGGCCTGTCACATTTGTGATTTTGAGGCCAGGAGAGTCCTTCATGGCCATGTCCTTGTCTTCTCATTAGCAGGGCAAGAGGAAAGGGCTCCTTCTGCTTAGACCCCCCTCCAAATGTGTCTTTTTCTTTGCTGCTTCTTGTTCAGAAACTGTTCCTATCATGAGTGCTTGGGATAAACCAGGTGCCTGCTCCAGTGTTTTTTTCCCCCAAAACTTTCATAGCTGCCTTATGTGAATGGCACGGAGGGGTTTTACGGCTGCCGGGCATCCCTCCCCGCTGAACCCGTGGGCCTGGCTGGGAAGTGAAATGGGTGCTCAGATTTTACAGGAAGCTGAAAATAGTGTACGCCACTCTGAAAGAAATCAAGGTGGATGTGGACATCTGCAGAAAATCTGAATACATTTTAAAAAATTACATTTAGGAATGTATCTGCCAGGTGTCTCTCATTTCTGCTACACCTTGCTCCTGAATGCCTTTTACTTTTCTATTTGGGATGTGTTGTGGCAGGAGGGTTCTGACTTCGTGTGATTTCAGCTGTTTCTGCAGCAACTGATTTTGATGTTGTTTTAATAAATGTGATGGTTTTGATGTTGATGCTGGCATAATTTTGCCAATTAGCTCCAGAACGAATGAGTTAATTGGTGTTTGGGCTGGATAGGGTCCTACTTTCATTTTTGGTTAAATGCTTAATAAAAAAAGCAAAGAAATCTATTAATCAGAATTGTACATAACAGCTTGGATCACATCCGTGAAAGACAAAACCCATTAAGTGATGCCTCTTTTATTGATTTAATTGAAGCAATTCAGAAAATTTTATGTGTTCTCTGATGTGTTTTGATAGTTAAATAGATATGGATGATGCTAGTCTTTTTCTCTTCTTTTCTATGATACTCACAAATGCTATTACTACACGGCTTTATTTTTCTGATTTTCCTATAGGAAGAGCCCAATATCCAGGCTAGATTTCATTATGAGATGCTCTTATTCACTCATAACAAGGAGGCAGAGGCAAGGATGACCACAAAGGAAGATTGAAAGGAAAGCAATTTGGATGAAAAATTATTACATGANATAAACATTCCTGCCGTATGGAGAAGGTGGGAGTAAGGGATGGTGGGCAAAGGAAAGGGAGGGAGTCACTCATTTGTAGCCATGTAATTATTATTTTTAAATAAATAGAGCTTTTGAAAATGTTATTAAGCCAACAAGGGAATATAGCAAAAAACTGAATCGCTGATTAAAAAAACCCAAAAAACAACTTGCAACGTGCTTGTAATGACATCATGTCGAGAGATAACCTAATTCAGTCCTAGCAGGTTTCTTTCAATAATTTTGATACTCAGTGTAATAACCACAGATTTTAAAAAAGAAAAAAGAAAAAAAAAGTTCTAATCAGCCCAGACTTCGGCGCCTTGGGGTGCATTTCAATCGCTCCCACGCGCACGACGCCTGAGGCAATTCTCCTGCTTAATAGGCATAATAATGCTAATTATCACGAAGATAGATTTTAAACCCACCGTCTAGGGCACGGTGCCTTGAAACCGGACGGCGCTGAGGAGCAGCCTGGTCCCTGGCCGCCCGGAGCGGCCGAGGGCCGGCAGCTCCCGCCCGGCGCTCACCTGGTGGTAAATCGCCTCCCAGCTCTCCCGCAGCGCTCCCCAGCTGCCCACGCTGGCCGCCTTCTTGTCCAGGTAGACTCTGATGTGCTCCTCCAGCTCCTGGTTGACCTGCTCCAGAGCTCGCACCTTCTCGATGTACTCCACCAAGCAGCCATTCAGGCTTTCGTAGGAGAGAGCCCTGCCCTTATCCAGCCCCGGGGCCAGGGGCACGGCGGCGGCGGAGCTGCGGAGACCCTGGAGGAAGACGCTGCTGATGCCCAGGGCCCTACGGGACACTCGGGTGCCCAGGCTGCTCACGCCGCCGGTGGGGACGGTGCCCACGTAGACGCCGGGGGGTCTGGACAGGCTCCCTCCGCCCCCGACGCTCACCCGGCGGCCGGGCGGCCCCGAGCTCTCCGCCGTGGAGGTGGAGGGCTGCTGCCCCAGGAAGGACGACCGGCGCCTCGGCAAGGGCATGTTGTCGCTCCAGCGTGCCGAGCACCGCCGCTCAGCCCGGCCGCCTCGCCCCGCACTGGCGGGAGGGATGTGCCGAGCCCAGCAGGTTGGGGCTGCCGCGGGATTTCGGCTTTGTGCGACGGCTTTCTGGAAGGGAGGCTTTGTGCCGCCCGGGAGCGCCCGTCACATTGTCCGGGCGGCCGCTGGGTCAGCAATCCCATTTCAGGGGAAATCTCCCTGCTGCTGCTGCTGCAAATGTGGCTGATGAAAAGCACAATGGTGTTTACGGGGACAGCGGGACGGGGATTCAGTACAATGCACGTGTTAAAATACCAGCAGTGTTTTCTACGCTGACACTCGGATGATCTCCTACCCTTATAGCCACAGGTATCCAGTTATATATTACGAATGCATCTGCTTCTCACACCAGCGCTTGCTCCAGACATAGTCTACTCCAGCAAGACATTTCCTAACTTGACTCCCTGTGGAGTCAACTGGGCCACAACTGAGCCGAGCCGAGCCGAGCCGAGCCGAGCCAGCCTTTTGCCAGTGCAGAGCATCGAATGCTCCCTTGGGTCTGCTGCAGCTTCTGGGTTTCTCTGCAATTTGGCTTCATCGGCCACTCAAGGCATATTGACACAATCTCAGCAGATTTTACAGGGACAAGCCTCTCGTGTCCACCCCTTCTCAGTCAGTTTAACTTCACATCATCAATTGCACTTTGTCTGTTCAACAAGGGTCTGTTTCACTTCTTTGCTTGCATAACGTGGTGACAAATTGAGGCAACTGTGAATTGAAAGAAAAGGGCAAAACAATCCTAGAGACTTATTGGAGGGCAAGGGGGAGATTTCCCCTGCTCTTCTTTTTATGTCATTATTCTTTAGCTACTAGTGATCAGGTGGGTAGTTTATAGGTAATAATAAGCAGAATGTGTTCCTGGTGCAGTGAGATCCTTCACAATACAACGTTAGGTCTGGCTTTTTCTACCTACCCACAGGGATACTTCACAGCCAGGATGCTGTTCCAGTGTAGGATCACCGTGTGCGCATCTTTGTAGGCACGATTGTAATGTGCTGATGTTGGGCACTGCCCTAATGCAGGGTAGGTTTGTGCAGGGGCAGTGGTGAGTCTTTGGCGAGACAGGATACAATCAGAAATCCCTGTCTTCCACTGGTGCCTAATCCTGGCTCACCAGCTTGATGGCTGGAGTTTGTTTCATTTTTTAAAGTCTGAGAATTGCGAGGCTGCTTACCATTTCCAGATGGTGTGAAGACTGGGAACAGCACGGCATCTCTCAGCTTTGCAAATACTTTTGGCTAGTTTAGGTATTCTACCTTTAGATTACCAAGCAAACTGTGCTGCTTAAATGAGAAGCATCCTCCAATATTTCTTACACAGTATTTTCAGTGTAGTTGCTCTGTGCCAAATTAGAAAATCTCCCTCGCAAAAGTAACACCATGTACAGAAAACAAATGTAGTAACATGGACCTTTTTTTTCAAATAACTGAATTTAGTTTTCTGTAACCTTGCTCCCTCTGTCCACCTCCCTCTTTAAATAAAACCAAAGATCCTTGTGGGATTGCTTTTGCTCTTGGCAATGCCCTCAGAGAATTTTTACTCTCCTATCAAACAGTGGTTTCTAGGAGGCTGTTTAGTAACTGACCATGAGGATCACAGGTATCATATTACATAGCATTTACCCCACGGTGAAGAGATATATTCCCAAAGTGTCCATCCTTGTCCATACAGTGCCTTGTCATCCTGCCTGCCCCATCACCTGATGAGAAAGCCCTGCACTACTCTCTGATGCTGAGCAGAGAAAAAAATATCCAGGAGAGGGCCTGTAACGTTGCAATCTTCCAGTTTCGGGAAGCCTGTAGTCCACAGTCAGGTTTGTGCCTCGGCACAGCAGAAGTGCTCGTGTGGGATGGGGAGAAAGGAGGAGCAACGAGGCCTCTGTGGCCCTCTGAGCCAAGTCTGGGTCTGACTCCAACCATCATTTAGTAAAGTTGTCATGTTGCTCTGACCAACAGCAGCCACTGGGACACTGTCGGCAAGTGGGAACAGCTGGACCAGATGTGCCACTGCTGTCTTTTTTCTAGTACCAGCTGTGGCTCACCTTGAACAAGGCATATGGTTAATGATGCTACACTCTGTCCTGCTCAAACTTCCCTTTCACGCAGCCAAGCATTAAACCTGAGCAGTTGGTGGCAGGGAGCAGCCAGCTGGAGCAGGGGCTAAACTGCCTCTCACAGCCTGCTCCTGATGAAGTGAGGAGGGAAAGCAGAAAAATGTCTAGCAGAACTGGTGACCAGAGGTGGGGAGAAGGAGGACAAGACTTCATAGGACAGAGGCCATTTCATTTGTTGAATGATATAAAAAAGCCATTTGAGAAGCAAAACCGCGAATTGGTCCCACAGTTATAGTTCTGGGTTACTCAAAGGGAGAACATCCATTTGGGCCAAGTCATTCCATGTTCCGTATTAGTCTCGCCCTGCAGCAACCTATTTTTAATCCACCATTTAAGCTTTGTTCACCCTTACTATTCTCCTAACACCATTAGAGTCTACAATCTAGCACTTAACAGGGTAGGACAGAATTGCCATTTTACTCTGAAACACTGCGTTTTCCTTCCTAAGGGAGAAACGAAAGTCCCAGAGAGAAGAAGAGGGTATGAGGGAACTTGATTCAGTGGCACCAGCAATCTAAACACACAAGATAAATAAAACAGTGGGGAAGTAGAAATGTGGTCAAAGCCACAGCATTCAATTGGTGGCAGTCCCTAGTCACCAGATTGCAAGATTTTGATAAACTCAAAGGAATTTTCTTTTCCTTTGAAAGGGGCACTCTACATCCCTTCTTTTGAGGCTGTTTGATCTTCAGGAAATAATTCTTGGCTTATTGGGTTGAAGTGTAGCAGCTGTGAGTCCAATGTGTAGTGTGGTTAAAACACTTATGCAGGAAAAAAGGGCCATTCTTCTCCTTGCTCATATAAAAGAGTTTTGGAGCTCAGACTGGAAGTGGGATAGTAAAGGGCTTATCCCAGTTGGTGCTCAGGCAGTACTGGAGTCACAGAAAGGATGCAAGTCTGGCACAGGAGCTGTTGCCAGACTGCTGGCAGCTGAGCTGGCCCTGTCTGGTTTGCATTCTAGCTTAGCAGCCTGAAGGAAAGGAGTGACTGAAGTCATTCTGAAGTAGGAAAGGGACAGTCACTGTGCAGAAATGTTTATGTTCAGTTGAGTGGTATCTCGTAGGATGCAGGATGCTGCAGGATGCTGTACCCACCACATGCTGCCTGCACCAAGAGCAGCCTCACCCAGTATTTTTCCAGACTATGTGTATTTAGCAGCAGTTTGTAAATGAGAGCGAAGCAAACAGTCTGCCTGACAGGTGTTTTGCTTAGAAATACCTTTATTTTATAAAGCCACAGTTTGTTCTGTAAAGTTTTACCACACTTATAAAAAAGGGGCTGACAATTCTGAGGGACAAAAGAAAAGCTGAAAACATTTCCTGTAATTCAGGGTTACACAAAGGTTATATTTATAATATATATATATTTATTTATAATTTGGAGACAGTAGAGATGAAACTGCAGTACAGGGGCAGCTGCGGGGTCATATTTCGGAGACTTGCTCGTGTCCCACGAACAGCGTTTCCTGACAGAAGGGGTTCACCAGGACCATCCCGCTGTCGCGGTAGTCGCCGTTGGCCGGGGAGCGCGGCTCGGACAGGTGGTCCTAGGGGAAAAACAGAGAAGCAGATTGAACACTTCACACCCTTCTCCCCACCACGAGCACACAGGGCATTCCTCCCAATCCCCCAAAGGTGCCTGAATGTTGTGGGTTGTGACTCTGGAAAGCCAGGTTTGGTGAACTGGTTTCTCCCCTTGTCAGGCAGGAGGAGCTGTGAGTGAAAAGTTCCTCTGAGGGTCTGCTGATTCCTTCTCAGCCTGGGGACCCAGAAGTCAGCTGCACCAAACTTCCAATCCCTTTGGAGCTTTCACATTTCTTGGGGGTTTTTTTGGTTGTTGTTTTTTGTTTGTTTGTTTGTTTTTGTTTGTTTGTTTGTTTTCTGTTTTTGGTTTTGTTTTTTTTTTTTCCACTTTATTTACTCATTGGAAGTGTTCCCTGTCTCTCAGCTCGTCTTGACTCCTCAAAGATGCATTTCTGACTTCTCTTTAAGGTTAGAAAGCCACATATATGGGTCCAAGCCACCCGAGCATGCCCCAGTTCAGTCATACTCTGATCAGGTTTAAATGAGTCAGCTTTTGAAGACCATCCTGTATGTGAATAGGCCTGACATTTCATTCTGAGCAAGCTAGACCAGGTCCTGCCTTAGCTTGAGCAACATGATTGCCAGCAAAGTGGGGTTAATGAAGTGACTCTGACTGTTTGTCTAATCACATCTCAGAGGTTCTTTTCTAAACTTTTTTTTTTTTTTTTTTAATTTAGTCACATGAGCTAGTCAGCTAGCTGATCTGGAAATAACTTTAGCATAAACTCAGACTCTCCACTGTTTCTAAGTTTTAAATACCTTTGAACTAAACTGAGTTATTCTCTATCTCTGAGGCCAGGGAATAGATTTCTATCAGTAGGATCACCTGCCCATGTGTGAATAATCCCACTGAACCAGTCACATCCCTTAAGTAAAGGCTGATAAGTGTGCACCACGACCACACCCTCCCATAGACTGATGTTCTGATAACTTCTATAGTGGGAACACTCATTCGCTGAACTGGTGTTTGAGAAGTTACAGGCAGCTCCTAAGACATAAACGTACAAAATTTCTTTGCATTATTAATTCCCAGCAGCCTCCTTTTTTTATCCTGTGTGGCACACTCACAGTAGACTGACTGTCAGTAATGAGCCAGTCCAAAGGGCTCTGCTTAAGCCATCATGGCATGGCTTAACATTGGCTGTAAGCTCACAAGGAAGAGGAACAAATTCACCTAGAGGTGGCTAAAGCCCGTCACCACGCAGCAATATGGAACAGATCTGCAGTGGCTGGGAATAGGATGGCAATCCAGTTTTGCTGACATGTTTATGCCATCTATTACATGTGTAGGAGTGAGTTCTTCCTTAAAAGCTGTTCCCCTGAATATGTGTAGGGATTTCAAGGCTTTATTTATATGCCTTCCTCTCCCCTCCTCCCAGCGTGGCTTTAGTTACAATTTTCAGACATCAGTTCTGCAAGTGAGGTACCTCTGAAGTCTCCAGTGACTGGATCTCTCTTGGTAACTCTACAGCATGCCTGTTGAAGTAGTCCATGGTAATAGCATTGTTCCAATAGCTCAGGTTGTTCTCTGGGTTAGATGTCTTCTTCTTCCTTCTCATGCAGCAGACTGTCAGCAGAACTGCTGTCAATAGAAACATGTCAAAAATCTGGTTATTTCCTTTCAATAGGGACTCATCAATACCATGGATTTGTACTTTATGTTACTTAGGTAGAGGGCTGGTGACCTGCTTCAGTCTCAGTCAGTTCTAGCTCTCTGCTAACAAACCCTACACAATTATGTCAGAATCTGGGCCAAGCAGATGAGGCTTTGGGCTTGGCAGAATATGCAGCTTTTACTTTCTTTTTGATGTGAGCGTATAATCTTCAAGATATGGCTGCTTGATTAATGAAAATCTTTGTTGTTGTAACTGATGGCATTTTAATACCTAAGCAGGGATTTACAGACCCTCCAGGAGAGAGGGCATTCCTCAGGGACTAAGATGCTTCTGTGGGGATCTTTTCTGCATCTGGCGTGTTCAGAGGCTGCAATGATGAGCACTTTAGCAAGTAGGCAGAGAGAGATACCTGTCCTAGCTTAAAGAGCAAATTCATAAATGCCACAGTTGCGTGTCTTTAATACCAAAAGCTTCTGTCCTGAAGTGCCACTGATCCCTGCCTCTGCTGCCTGCTATTTGTAACTTGGATTTTGGTTTATGATCATGTTCCAACACAGCAGCAGCCAGCCAGGGGAACAGATGGCCTCCTGAGTAGGATGAAACAAGGGTAAGGTGGCGTGGAGATCCCCTGTGGCACCTGTCTCACGTACCTTACACTTCCAGGATAGTGTTAAATGCCAGAGCTGGGGTTTTCCTGCCTGTCTCCATTAGACGTGGGATGTGGAATCTACTGATAAGGATAACCTGTTCCCCCACACTTGCCTGGGCATTGGGTAATATCTGAGAGTGCTTTTTTTCTCACCTGCAGAGCACGCTTAAGCTTTTACAATCTGAAATATCTGAACTTAAAGTAGAGCAGCTAGGCAAGACAAAGTGACCAGCAAGTGAAAATCATGATGTTCAGGAATCTGTCTGGTCTCAGGGCCACAGGCGTCCTCGGGCCCCAGAAATGCCCAGGTAATTCTCTCCCAGCAGGCAGCCGAACACAAAGCTGGCTGAGTGTTATTTTCTGGAATTGCTTTCAATTTATTCATCTCTGTTGCAATTCAGATGGGTAATCTTGGCAACTTTATGAGAGATAGGCAAACCCACAGCAACAGACTTAATGCTCCCACCAGCCCTCGCTCAGGAGGAAGCTGGGGCACGTGCAAGGGTTTGCTCAGAGCTGTAACATGTGAGCTCTGTCTGCTTCCCTTACACCTGTGGAATTCACTGACCAGTTGTGCTTGTAATCTACCTGATTTATACAGACACGTAGCTGCACACGTACTTGCTTTGATTTGTACCTGTGAAATAAGAAATGCCCTGCTGCAAATTCCCTCTATCATTTCTAAATCCCTCACGGTAGAAGAGAAGACAGAAAATATTCATGAAGCAGAAAAATATATTATTTACTCAGCTACAGGTGAAATTACGTATTCAAATGATAACTCAGAGGAAAGAAAAGACTGCAGAGAAATCACTCCTGCTATGTATGTTTTGAGAAACATTGCAGCTACCCATGTGCCATGGGTCTAATTTCTTATCCCATCTACCACACAAAAATAGCAACACAAAAGTGCAAGGCTAGAGCTCTACTTAAAAAAAGAGAATAAATGACTAAGAATAAAAAAAAGTCAATGTGTTTCAGTTCAGGCAGTTCTGTCACTAACAACTTCATTTGCTGACAGCCCAATAGTCTGAATCCTGCTGCTGCATCTCATGGTCCCCCAGACCTGCTCTCCCTGCCTGGGGAAATGCCTGTCCTCCTGAAGGGCTGCACCGTTTATCCCTACTTTGGCTGCTGCCCTCTCTGTGTCCCAGTTCAGCCTGCAGGCTTGGGAAGATTAGAAAGTGATACAGGACTTGCATTTAGTCCTCACCACTGCTGATGAGAGCCAACAGTCCTTGGAGCTTTTCAGTACTCCAGCAACAAGTGATCCATCCCTAAGGCACAGAGCATTTCTGAAGATGCCTGAGGACATGAGAGCCCCAGTAAAGTCAACTCTGTGCAAACAGTTTTTTGAAAGCCTGAGGTTTTACGGCTTATAAAATATTGCGGCTGCTGACAGAGAAGTATCGGATTTGGGGTTTAGGGGCTGGAAAGCTGGTGACACTGAGTTGAGAGAGATCTCAGCTTCTTCCAGCAGGAAATGGCCTTGCCATGTGTAGATACATACAGCAATAATTCTCCCTCTCTCAATTACACTCCTGGCCTCCAACTGTGGTGCAGACACAAGAAAATGGATGGAAGAGCATGGAAAATGGTTTCCTGAGTTTCCACAAATACGTATTTTAGCAGAAGGATGTCTACCTAAGCTGCCCCAATTCAAAGCAGAGGAGGCCTCATTTAAGAGGGTATATGAGGACAGCAGGGCTAGAATGGGGCTATTCCCGCTTCATCTCATATTAACTGCCCTTTTCACAGAATCACAGAATCATTTAGGTTGGAAAAGACCTTTAGGAATGTTGAGTCCAACCATTAACTTAACACTGCCAGATCCACCACTAAACTATGGCATTAAGTGCCACAGCTACCACATAACATGCCACATTTGGGGCATATTTTAGTGCAATTAATGTAGTCAACATAGCACCTCCCACTTCCAGAACAACACTGGGACCAGGGTACAGCTTTACCAACATTCCTAGATATCCTTTTGTTCCCATAATTAGAATTACATATATTACAGAAAAACTCTTCCAGACAGACAATTCTGATGGCCAGGGAGGCCATATTAAGTGGATGAAATACACAGAGGGCAGAGATGGTTTGGAAGGCACAAACAGCAGTAATAACAGCAACAGAGCTGAAGACAGAACTAGTAGCTGCAACACCCTGCTTATCTATCCTGGCATATTATGTGGTTAACTCTTCCCTGGTTTTCAAGCAATCCTCTGGTTGGTTTCTGGGAGTCAGAAAAGCTCAACTACCTTCCCTTTACCTGCTCCATGTTGAAGTCAATAGCGAGTGCAATGAGAAGGACATGAACTGTGTTGTCCCTGTGTTGTGCCTGAAGTCCCTTGTACAGAGACTGTGACACGTTAAGAAATATCAGGGGTCTCTGAAGGTTCAGAGATTTTGGAAGCATTTCTAACCCATCTTTTCACATGTTCAGGGGCTGAGCTGCTGAGGAGCACCAGCTCTGACACTGGACATTCTTTGGCCATAGGGCAAGTTACACCTGCATTATCTGTCCCCCTACCTATGAAACAGGACATAAAACATCCCACAAATGGGAAAAACAAGATTCTCACAGATTTACAAATTTCTAGACTGGTGGGAACATGTCCATCACCTACTGTCACCCACATAGCACCTGCATACCAGGAGACTTTCAAACTTCTTACCTTTAACCTAATCTCTGTTTAAGATACAGCACATCTCATTGGAGAATACTCAGCTTTATTTAATGATACAGAGTGACCAGATACCCATCCCATTCCCACAAATTTTGTTTCAATGTTTAATTTCCATTGTGGGGAGACGTTTACATTACTCTCGTGTAAATACCTTCACCTTCAACCGTCTCTTCCTCCATGTTCTTTTGCCTTTTTTATTAAAAACTTTCACTATGCTGTCAGAAATACCTCCTATATACGTAGGCTTCAGCCTCTTTTTGTGCTACATCATGGCACAAGTGGAATTATGTTGCATTTCTCCACTCCTAAATCATTCCATGGCTCTTTTCTAATCTTCTGGTGTTGTGGTGGGTTTTTTTTTGGTTGGTTGGTTTTTTGTTTTGTTTGTTTGTTTGTTTGGTGGTTTTTGTTGTTGTTGTTGTTGGTTTTTTTTGGTTGGTTGGTTGGTTTTTTGGGGTTTTTGTTGTTGTTCTTTGTTTTTTTCCCCCATATAACTCACTATGATTATATACCACATTCAATACCAGCTTCATTTATGCAGTATACTGAGATCATGACAATTCCCTACAGTTCTGTGACAGTCTTCCCCTTCAACTCACTAAAACATTTTACCAGCCTTACACAGCTGCATACTCCCTTCCAGCTCCCACACAAAACAAGGTGTTAACAGACCTGAAATTGTAAACACTTAAAAGTCCTGCAATAGTCAGGATGAAGGATCTTCATTTACTTCTCCCTACGCCTGCAGATCACAACATAAACTAAGTTTAAAGAACCCTTCCCTCAATAACCAAAAGTGCTTTTCCCGTATTTCTTTCCATTTCCCTGTTTTCCTATATGTAGCAGCACATACTTAGTTGTGACAAAGGTATCAGGGTGGATTTGGTTATTGACTACAGATGCTGGAGACAGGAGTCACTCCAGCTCAGCCTGAGTTCACTCCTGTTGCTTAGGCTCAGGGATTGGGATCTCTCACTTCAGACAGGGAAGCAAGCATGGGTTTTGTGATGGAGAAGGTGAGTGAGGTAATTCTGGAAGGCATTCCAGTACATGAAATATGAGCTAAGTGAGGTTAGGCCCAAGGCAATTCTTCACATATTCTTTGAGTTCTGCTGATGCCTGTGTTCAGAGGCTCAGCCTTCCTCTTATGTTCTTCCATGTCAGCAGAACTGACTGGATGAATTGACTTCTGTGCATCTGATTTGCAAGTTCCCGTTCTTCCACATTTTGTTGTGTCATTCTGTAGTTACCGTGATGCAAGGACCAGGAGCCCAAGGACTGGAATGGTGGGTTTTAAAATGAGCTCATATTGTGTCTTGTTCTGCATTGCAGAGAGAGGCACCTACACATGTACAACAGCACGTGCACAAAAATGTTCAAGGCTGCCTGAAGGACACTGCAAAACCAACTCAAACTGAGTGACATGAAGAAAATGATGACATCACTGTTATATATGATTTTGCTATTCTGGGAAGGGAATGATACAGAATCCTTCATTTTTGCAACCCACCCATGGCATTAGCAACATTACCCTCATATTTATACCACGAAGCTCAGCTGCCAAAAGGTGAAATGATTTCCCTAGGTTCACACAGCAGACATGGCTTGTACATTCCTACTCAAAGCATTACTCTTCTGGCTAGCAGTTTCAGGGATTTCAGTGGGACTCAGAAATCTGTGCATCTGTAAAGAAGTATGTATTGTGAGGGTGGGAGGTTAAATTCCAGCTCTTATTTAAGCAGGCAAGTTCCTGAGGCACAGATCTTCAGGACTGTGCTATGGCCCCTGAGCTGTGCCACCAGCACGGCTGGTGGGACCCGCCAGCCCTCAGTGGGGCTCAGACGTCAGGGCACAGTGATGCTGAACAAACACTCTGCTGCTTCCTGCTCTTTTGGTGCAAATCCCCATAGCAGGGATGGGCCAGCAAGGAAACCCCAGCAGGGTCTGTCCTCTGTGAGGAGAAGTGCAGCATCCCAAGCACTTCTTCCAGTGGGGATGAGGAGCCAAAGGCACCTGTGATTGCTCTCTAGCAAATCACTTCCCCTGCTATAGAAACTCAAATGCCCACAGTTTTCATTTAACAGGTGCCTGTCATTAGAAGGTGTGACAGCAAGCAGCACGTGGGGGTCAGGGAGGGACAGAGACATCTTTGCAGTATCGTGATGTTTTTTCCCTTCCAAGGATTTTTGGGTAGCACAAGCACCCTCCAAAGAAAGCTTTTCCAGCCTCCTTGTAACTCTTGCATAGAAGAGATTATATAGAAAGACACAAGAGCTCCTGGCAGAGGAGAGATGTTCTGGCCACTGCACAGCTCTGCAAAGGCTTTGGAAATACAGCCCAGAGGTCAGCAAGCTGGCTCGGCTCAGGGGCACCCCTCATTAGCAGGACAAGGGAGCCGAGTTAATTGGAATCCTGCAGCTCTGCAGCCTCGTGCACAGGCTCTGGGTTGCCTCTTCTCACCTCTTTCCATGTCTTTCCAGGGTGCATGGCTAACTTCCCTGGCTTGAGGCTGTCTCTCTGCCTGGTCCTGCAGGTCCCAGCCTGAGCACAGAGCCACCAGCCCACAGCTGTAACCTCCCGGGACGCGGATCCTCAGTGACTTCCTCCGTGGCTTGATCCCTCCTAAGGCAGCTCAGATATTTAAGAGCATGGGACTACGTCTCTAGAACCTTTCAGCATCCCAAGGCAGGAGCACGACAATACTTTTTTCTCAATCCGCGCCCACAACACTAAAGCCTCTGGCGGAAAACTTCTTCCCTGTTTGAAGATGAAATGAACCCCAAATATCTGTTCTTCGTCCTTCTCCCGGCGTCAGCCCGCTGCGGGCCGGAGGAGAGGAGGCTTTTCCTGCGCGGGCCGCCCGCGCCCGGCTGCAGCGCGGGTGCCGGGAGGTGGCGGCAGTGCCCTGCGGACAGCCCGCACCGCACCCCGAGCAGCGGCCCCGCGGGCTCCGCGCGCTTCCAACAGCCCAACGGCGGGACAGAATCAGTCTCCTAGGCACTAAAGCCAGATCCTCCCCCCGCCAAATATCATTTAAATGCCTGTCTGCTGTTCATTTCAACTCTGAAACACATCCGAGGATCTCCGGATTTTAAAAGGAGAGGCCCAATGAAGGTCGTTGTCCGGAATCTGGTATTGAAAGCAGGACTTAAATACTTGAATCATTTAAACACTCAGTTGTATTAGAGCTGATACAGAGAAGTTTCAAAATAGTATTTGACTTTTAAAAAAATGTAGCTTATGAATACAAGAACCGGCATTGGCAGAGTCACGTGAACACATACCATTATGGCACAAAGGAAAAGAAGAAAAGTGCTAACACCTCTATTTAATTAATAGTGGCTTAGCACTCCTGCTATCAGACTTCTCATATTATTAGTAGTATTGTTCTTGTTACTATTGTTATTATTTACCTCATATACGGCACTCAATTTACCCCCTGGCTATGTGTATGCTTGTGTTGCATGGTTTTACACTTCTTATTTTGTATTTAGACACTTTCTATCCAGCTCAGCTTTCTTTCTGGATATTGGCCCAAAATGTAATTCTTGGAAGAATTTATTTGATCATCTAGTTCTACTGATGGACAGACAAGGCATAGTTCATCAAATCGTCAAATATTGCTGCTTCTGACCTCGTGCTTGCTAAGTCACAGTTTCTCTTCTCCATCTTGCACAGAAATGCATATGCAAATTCTGCTTTGGTTTCTCTTTGATTGCCCATCTTTTAGCCTTAAGCTTTGTTCTCACTTGTGGGTTTAACCACGTTGGCAATAGCAGAATTGATGGTCCCAGAGCTGTGAATCTAACAAATACGCTGACCCAATCCAATAATTTGCAGCTGCTGAGAGGATTAGTGTGGTCCCCTCTCCAGGTTTGCATTCCTGCAGCCTCATCCTTTCTGGGTCTCATGCTCATCTGACTCTATGGGGAGCTGATTCAGCTCACTGGGTGGACAGAAAGTACCAAAGAGTAAAGTGAATACTTTTTGACCACTTAAACAATCTGAAAGAGTCTCAGGGAGGTGACAAGTCAGGCCCAGGCAGAAGGAGAGGGGCAGGATCCTGCACCTCAGAAGGAGCAGGAGAGAGCAGCACTGTCTTTTTTGGCTGGAGCAAGCTGTGCGTGAGACTGGCTCAGGCAGCTCATCTAGCCTTGTCCTCAGTACAGCTCATAGCTGTAAATAAAAGCATTAATACTCAGTATTGTTGGCTGCTACCCCTTTATGTTTCCTCAGCAAGCAAAGGCTGGGAAATGTTTGGTTTTGTTTCATTCCAGACAGATCAGAGTAATGACACCCTCTGACAGTGAGATCCCAGAGAATATGTTGTCCCACCAAGCTGATACAACCCAGCTAGGCACAGGACATCCTGGCAAGCACTCACAAGATTGCTCATAATTTCTCATGTCTTTTGTAACTGAGTCAAACAACAAGACCCTGAGCCAGCTCTGGAAACCCAACCTGCCCTGGTCCTGCAGGTGGCTGACTCTAGGTGTCTGAAGGCCAAGGTTTCCAACTCTTTCTCTTCCCTTGGCAACCGTAAATTGGAATTGAAATGGAGGAAACCAGCACACTGGTTATCAGATTTTAAAATCTGATAGTTCATGCACTGCCTGCAATGAAATATTTTATTGCACTGGAAAACTGGTGTTTCCTGAATTATTACTCATTACAGATGTTATTAATCCTTTGGGTTAGCAGTGGGCTTTTTAAATGCAGTTTCAGGGCAGCAAATACTAGTTCCTGGATAAAAGAATCACTGTCTTTGATCAAGTTTTTGATCACTGTCTTTAACACCTTGGAGTAAAGCTGCTTCCTGTTCTAGAGTTGTTCAGGCTAGTGTTACACCCTCAAATGGAGAGTCACCCCATAAGATTTTTAATAGCAATACAGCAAGTATGCTTTGACTGTGACATTTTAGTCCCACATTTTGAAGTTAAACACTTTGGTCAGTGAATGCAATGCCTGTGCATCTCATCCATCCCAAGCTGACCTGCCTCTGTTAGGTCTCCAGCTAGTCCTTGGATTGGGGGCCAAAATCTGAATCTTAAGGAAAGAGAAAGCAAAATAAAGTGGCAATTAACTTACAACATGAGGATATAGGGACGCTGATAGCCAGAATGATCCAGGCAATGTCCATCTTGCTGAGACAGATGGTTGCTCTGTGCTGGGGTTTGTCCCCCTCGGTGACATGGGAGATGTTTCCTTGCACACCTGGTTTCCAGGTCCCGGCAGGAACCAGTCTATTCAGGAAGTTCCCGGTGGCGGTGGAGCCAGCTGTGGAAGTGGAGCTGGACAACCTCGTGGCAGGCACTGAGGAGACAGCACTGCCCGGCGACGTGGCATTGGTCACCGTGCCGTGCTGCGTTGGAGTGTGTCCCTCAGGGTTGCCTGCTGCCGGGGACGAGATGCTGACGTCAAAACTGGTCTGAACTGAGTGACCAGCCGCTGCTGTAGCAGATCCAGAGCCAGCAAACAGAGGGACATTTGTACTGAGATTCAAGGTTACCCAAGAGTCATTTTTGCTCAGCATATCCCACACACCATAGCGGGTGGGTTTAAAAGGCACCGACACTGCTTCAGGATCAGTTGATGGCCCAGCAGTTGTGGTGGCAAAATCTGCCTCCTGCACTACTACCTCGGTCCCATCCTCTCGCTCTGCTTCCCTAAGGCTTCCCGAGGTGTTGCGGTGGGGAGAAGGGTCTGAATGTGTAGTTCTTGCCAGCCCCATTCCATTTGGATCGCTGGATGCTGTGGTCTGGGACTGAAACGGGTGGTCTGTGAAAGGGCTCCTCAGGGTAGGGAAGGGAGAGTGCAGGGTCGTCTTTAGGTAAGGCTCTGACGACTCTGAGAAGTTGCCTTTGAAAACCTGGAATATTTTCCCCTTGGGGCGAGACTGTCCTGAGTACAAAGCACTCTGGTTGTATAAATGGTAAGTTTCCTTTTCGCCAATGCGAGGGCCACTCTCTTGCTCTTGCCCGGTGGAAGGGCCTTTGTCCACCAGGCTGATGGGGTGGGACATGGCTTGAGCAGACGTGGGAAGGGGCTCTGCCGTGTGGTGGTCTTTGTGGTGAGGTGTTGTTCCCACGGCTGTGATAGTTGTAGTGTTCATCGGGAAGCCCTGAGAGGAGGAGACAGTGGGAGACAGTACCTGAACAGAAAACACCAGCTCTTCTGTCAGTGCCAAGATCAGTAGAACACCTGAGGAAAAAACACAAGAAGAGGGTGAGATACTGGGGAGGAACCAGTGGATGGGGACAGCATGGCTTGTGTGTCTGGCAGGAAGGAATACCTTCCATGTTCTGCAGGAGGACAGAAGAGTTAGCATCCAAGTTTGTTTGCTTCTTCTTGAAAGTAGCAAGAGAAAGACAAACCTGCAGGAGCTGTGGTGACCCCATGGCCATGAGAGCGATGAGCAAGATTACAGGGAATTTCTGTGGCAAAGAGAGAGAGGAGCTTGCAGTATCGACTCACATGAAGCTTTAAAATGCCACAGGCAGGTGATTTCCCTGGAGAAGCTAAAAAGCACTTTACATTTCAGGGGCAGAAACAACAGATGTCCTCATTTTCACTGCGGCCAGGAGGTGTCCAGATGAATGTCCGTATCATTATGGGAAACCTTAGTCTGCTCACTCCTTTGGCCACAAAATCCTAAATTTGGCTGCCTCCAGTCTTGGCTGCCAGTAAGCAATCTGTGTTTTGAAAGAGCAGCTGCTTAGGCCTTGCTGAAAATTAGGTCAAGAAGGGATGTCTGATGAGAGGGCTACCTGGGTTATACATGTTGCGCTTTACTTAGTGACTTAGGAAAATCTAGTCACTCCAAATGTCAAAAATTAACAAGAAAACACAGCTATCCCAGCCATTTTAAAAAACATTGTGATTATTGTCATCTAACACAACTGCTCTTCGCACCCATAACCAAAGTTTGGTTGTAACCTGTTCTGTGCTCACATGTGCTGTGGGGTTGGATTGTGTGAATTTTGCCTCCCACCTCCCTCAGCGCTGCACATAATTTCACGAGGTGCCAGATTCACACCTCTAGGAACATCAATTCTTTCATTTATTCCTAGTTCAGATAATGGAGGTGGGCAGCTGCAGTAGCATAAGCCTCCCCAGGATGCAGGGCTAATACGCCATGAGTTAGCGTGACCTGCAGGGACCACATCAATCACATGTCACCATTTCCATATGTTGAAGCTGTCGAGTGTAATGTGGATCTCTGCCTACTAGGAAGCACATGGAATAAATCCATTTTGCACAGTCCACTGAGCATCATCAGATGGCACCATTAGCACTGTACTAGTGTGAATTTCAACCAGCAGCGTCGAGGTGAAAAATGTTGTCACAGTCTTAACAAATCAGGGAGATGAGTTCGTCAAAACTGCAGGACTCCAAACCGGGTGATGATCAACTTCCAGCCAGGACTGTGGAGTGCCTTCCGGCCTCCTGCTCTACCCTTCCTAGTTGGCCAGCTTTCTCCATGAGTGTTGTTATGCCATTTAGTTCTACACTATTTGGGAATGTCTGTTATGGGTCAAAGGAAGACAGGGACTCAGGAAAATTAAAGAAGATCTCTGATTAGGTGTCTGCTGCCCTGATTCTGTTTAATGTTGGGCAAATGCAAATGTGATGAAATGTGTTTATTCTGAATCTTGAGTATCCTTCACACCCATTCATGATCATTGCAATAAATGTAGCAAAAACTCACCAAAGGAGCAGTATCTGTTCCTCTTACCCAGCTAAATGTTCTGCTTTGATCACAACCCATCATTTCTGAACCAGAGAAGCGCAGAGCTCTGCAACCAAAAAAATTCAGCTCATCTTGCCCCCAGCAGCCTCCTGTTACTTGGAAGGGTATCCAGAAGATGAAAACACTGACTATATAATATGGTGAGGGCCAATTACAAGTAATGCACTTTCCACTGCTTGATGCTAAAATTAGCTCTTTTTTTTTTTAAATTTCTGGAATAGATCTCTCTGCCAAATAAACCATCGTCTGGGATACTGCTTCCCAGTTCCTAGCCAGCCACAGACAATATGCCCTTAGCAGAACACATATTCAAAATAAAACCCATGAATTCTGTACGCTGAGATGCAACCAGGAGAGCAGATTGAGCTGTACCCATGGAGCATCACACTTGGAAATAAAAGGCAGGAGTTATCCTCACACTTTTGGCAGCGCTTATTCTGAGGTCAAGGTCAAAGCAGATATTCTAGTGTCCATATGGCTAATATTTCATGCCAAGACAAGTTGCTGCCACAGAACAAATTCAAAGAGGAAAGGATGACGATTTATGTTGGATTTGGTATGTGGAGATAATGTTCCAGGAAACTTTGGGCCTGCTGCTCTGAGCACACAAGATGAAGAGCGTTGGCAGATATTATGAGATACTAGATTATAACAATTGTAATGCCTATTAGAATTTTTGGATGTTCTTTGTGTAACTACCTTCTCTCATACCTCACGCACAAAAAATCCCCATCACTATTGGATTAATATTTTTCTCCAGGATATTCCTGAAGGAATAAAGAAGTTGTCAGCTTTTCTGCATATTGTGCCCTGGGGTTAGAAACGCTGATCTTTTGCTGAAAACTCACCTAATACCCATCTCCACTTCTTGAAATACTGATAAATCTGAGGCTTGCTCCTAAAAAGATTTATAGTCTCTCTGGGGCAGTCTGTTGTGGTAGCAGGTCACTGCACATCATGCATAGGAAACCAGATGCATTTAGCTCTTACCTTTAGGTGGCTTGTAAAGTATGAATAAATATTTATAGGAAATACTACATCAGAGGTAATTTATCTGACAATAAACAATAACTCCCATGACATTTGGCCATCTCAGGTTGTGGCAGTCAGGTTTTGTTCATCTGCCACTCTTTAACAGCCTCTGTGCTGAGGCTGCAGAGCCACTGTAGCTCTTTAAGCTACAGCTTTTAGGACATTTTTTCTGCTGGTTGGATGTACCACAGTAATTCCTTCAGTAACCACCAGAGCTAATCTGTGCCCCTAACTACTGGAAAAATAATTCAGCTTAGCAGATCATTGTAAAAATAGCCAGTGCTGTATATTTAGAGAGAAACAGCTGATGATAAGGGCTTCACAGTGGGTTTTGTTGGCCCTTTTAAGTAGAATTAACTTGCTGGAAAGCAAAAGTAAAGCTGGAATCGGTATTTTTAGATGCTCTGCATCATCACCCAAGCATGCTCTGTCTGGATTTGCAGTGACTTGATTGCCTAGAGCTCCCACTTACTTTTCTATCATTGAGGATATGCAAAGTCTTACAAAGTGGGGCTCCTACTCAATTCCCTGATACTGGACTGCCCTTATCAGCAACTTTGGCTAAAGCCTAGGAGAATGACATTCTAAACTTCCGTACTAAGGTGCAGGAGGCATTTGCCACGGAAATGGATTTATCCAGCACCTGTGATGTCCTTTCCTTCTCTCCCCTCTGTCTGTGCTACACAAATGCACCCGTACTAAGTGAAGGACCATGGTGGGTACAATGCCACTGGTGCCTCAGCTTACCTTCAAATCCACTACCACTGAAAGGAAGCCTTCTGGTCGCTATTAAGTTCTCCTGGCCGAATTTTGATATCCCAAGTGAGATAGCAAATGCTCTTGTTTAGTCCAAAATGCAGTCCTGCAGTCTTTGCCAAAGTCCTTTGTTTTTGGCTGCCTAAGACTCAGAGCTGATTTTACTTAAAGCTCGAGCCCTTTGGAGTAAGGACTGGCAGTCCTTATGACCTGGGGGCATAATAGTGATACAGACTGATGCAAACACATTATAGCAAATAATAATAATTTCAAAGGTCAGGTCACACCGTTAAGTTTTTTCGTAAGGGGCTGTTTCTAAGGTACAGGAGCTTGGGGTCAGAACAGGTCAAACTAGTTTGTCTTTTAAATGCTATGGGTCAAATTCATGCTTTTAGAACCTAATTTTATGGCTACATTAAATCCATTCAGCCCTAATAAGAAGGCTGATTGATCTGACATCTTTGTAGTGTGAACTGTGGTCTTGCATAGACCACAGTGCACCAGGAAGGGCATATTAAAATACAAAAGGAATTAACTCAAGGATGAAACACAGCAGAGTGATAGCAGAATGTACACAGAGGGGGCTGATGTGCATTTAGCCATAAAAACTCCTTCCTGAGCACATGGTGCAATGGTTCAAATCTCAACAGGATCTCCCTGCAGTGCTTCTTCCCA
>VYZR01010753.1:0-15020 GCA_013400675.1 Oxylabes madagascariensis | reverse complement strand
GAGTTGGGGGGGCCAGCAGCAAGGGGGATATGTCTCCAACAGGTCTGAACACAGTCAGTGCTGCCTGATGTCAGCCCCCTATATCAGCCAGCTGCTGCCCAGTGGGAGAGGCTGCACATCTGCACACCTGAGGTGGGAAGGAGAGGATGCAAATATCACTTCAAATACACTCCCAAAAGAGGCCCCTAAGGAAAAACATGTTTCATGTAGCTAGTGTGGGTTGGAATAACAATTTTAACCTGAACCCTGCAGAGCCATGGAGGGTTATGAATTACTTCCTAGTGGTCATGAAGGCAATTAAGAAAAATAAACAGTTCACCAGTGGGCTTAAACTCACTACATAGGGAACCTCTGTCACTGAAAGATATGTAGGAGCTCAGGTCAAGAAACACTGGGAAGCCTGCACCAGCTGATGGCTGTGTGTGACACAAGATTACCTCCTTCCTCTCCCCATGATGTGTCAGCCTGAGCACAGGACTGTCCAGCTCAAGGGGAGGGTGTCATTGTCTTGGACTGAAAACAGTTTTCACCCCTTCCAAAGAGTTTGAGTTTTGTTTGGCTATCAACCCATCTCCACCACCACTATTTCCCCAACATTTATAACTCACATCTCTGCAACATTACTGCCTAATTAGCCCAAGACTGTGCTTGTCTGAACATTGGTGTCCTGTAACACAGGAGATTTTATCTCATTGAGGACACCTTGTGCAATGTATTTCTCTGTCGAAATCAGAAAAATTAAGTTTGCTAGATAGCAAAACCAGGCAGTCAGCCCTAAGCACCTGGATACTGTGTATTCCACTTCATCTCAGCCGTGTGGTCATTTCTTGTATGGTAGGGGACTGTGGTGAAGGATTTTACTGCTATTCTAGAAACAGGGGTCAACATGTATGGTGTGAGTGGCAAGCTAAGCAGGTTGATCAAGATTACTTAGTTTATTTAGTACAAAAAAATAAAACTATAATAAGCCAAATAAAGTAGGTGTTACCAATCCTGCTGTGCCATGACACTGACATGTTCCTCAGGACTTGAACTCAACACATCCATTCATATGCCAGTGACTCCTCCAAGAAAACAACAGCGTATTCTGCACGTCCACAAGTGCCTTGCACAGCAGTTCCTGCTTGAGCATCAGCCTTAAAAGATGAAAGTATGAGATAAAAGTCTAACAATCTTGCACAATCTTACAGCCATCTAGTGCTAGTCAAATGTAGACCTATTTAAGCAAAGTATTTGGGTTTCAGATTTTCCCATTAAATGAAGGGTAATTTAGGAGGTTAAAATATCTGGCAAATCAGTGTTCTGTGCCTACTTTCCAAGAATAAAATATATTCTATGTTTGATCTTTCTGCTAGATTTCTACATGGAGCACAAAGAGACTTAAAACATTAGCTTGAACTTAGTATATCTTCAAAGTAAACTATCCAGATCTGGCATAAAATGTAATTTTAAAACTCAAAAATATTTGGCACCCTTTACAGCCCGGAGGTTAAAGGGAGTTCAGCTTTAACTTTTGACATTAGTGCTTAAGAACTGAGGGAGTTGGGCTTGCATCATGATCTGACAAAGAAATAGGTCTTTATTCTGGCAGTAATTATTTAATGTAACCTGAGAATATTTATAATTAGGTGCCAAAGGCTGGCTTCTGACAGGCTGCCTGCATCAAGCATGTCCTGTGCTGCAGAGGGCTTGCTGCCTACAGTTGCCTTTACTTTTTTTGGTGTGCCACTGCAAATTGTCCATCTTGGCTTTCATATTTTTGATCTCATCAGTCCTGGCTTTTCATTACTGTATCTTATTCATTAGTAAGGCTATGCAGGAGGTTGAAATCCTCACCTGGAGGACACAGATTGAAGTCTCAATTTTGCCCATTGTTCAGAAACTACAAGTGTCTGGTTCTCATCTCACTGACTGCTGAGTCACCTCTGCGGAATTTGCTCCCACAGAGAAGAGACAGCTGTTTTACAACCCAACCACTGTTCTGGGTAAAGATATATTTACATGATAGCTGTTTCCCAGCTTTGGGTGTTTCTCCATCAACAAGCTACAACTTCTGAAACAAAGCCTTATCTGCATCAGATTTTCTTACAGGGTAAGTCCCATCCCTGTCTAAGCACCATGGATGACGTCCTTCCCTATAGGAAGACAAGTTCACATCTTGACATCAGGATCAGCATTACTTTCTCTCACTAGCTATGTGCTTGGGTTGGGAAATTCTAAGGTATTACTTTTGGCTGGAGCTGGCCTCAGTGATGGCAGGAATCTTTTATCTGAGGACAGGAGCTAGAACAGCCCTCAGTCCTGGGGTATCTGATCTGATTTTTCCATCTGAGTACTCAGAGGTCTCTGTCTGAGACAAATTCTCTTGATTTCTGTCCTCATTGTCTCTTACTGCAAGTCAAAGTAGATATCAGCAGGATTTCAGTGGGATCTGGATGTTGCAGATAGGATATTTAGTCTGCTCTGAATTCACTGTGCCACACCTGCATCCTATTTCTGTTACCTTGACTTTGTGGCTTGGTATTACTACTCTTCTCCACAGTACTGAAATTTATAATCACATCTTCCAATTCCAGTAGTGAAGACAGTCTGCCATTTAACATTCTTCTGCTCTCTGCCAAGGCCCTTATCGTAGACTTGAAGCAAAACCATACCTTTCTTTTCCCTGAAATATGCCTCCAGTGTGGAGATTCCTATTTAGTGCTTTGTAAAAGTGCTTTTCTCTTCATATGGACATCCCGAAGTCAATATGTTTTCAATCAATCTCACCTTTTCTAGAAAGCAACAGTTCATGCTGCCAGGAGAAGCTGAAAACCTGAAGAGCCCCCACTTTCCTTTTCTCTTTCTTTTGTAAATTACTCTGGACTTCAGGGGCCATCTCCTGCCTGTGGAAAGACCTCCCTGCCTCCAGCCAAGGGGATCCTGCTTGTCCTGCTGTTTTACGCATCCTCTGGTGGCACAGCTTTTCCTCTAGCCCAGATAAGCACAGGTGGGCACTGGTGAACAAGCAAAAGGGGAGCATGTGTGAAGCACGTCTGTACGTGCACGCTGTCACCCCTTTTGCCTGGGTGACTGGACAGCACGCTGGGCTGTTCTTGAGTGCTCCCTTCAGCTGGAATGACTCAGAGAAGTTAAAGCTGTAGGTAGTTTTATGGTTTTCTTGGAGAAGAAGCTAAACAAAGCTCTGATTACCTGAAATAAAGAGAAATAAACAGTGGGAAGACTTACTTCTTCTTGGGCAACCATCATCTCTGGGGTTCCCAGAAGTCACAGTGCTTTACATTCTTTCTGAGAGGTGCTTTTCTTCTGGTAGCCCTCCAACATCAGATGCCTGATCTATCATCTGTTCGGGGGCAAGGAAGGTTGTCATGAAGCCAAATCACTTCAGGCTCTTGTTTCCCCATACTGTTCCCTGCAGGTATACCTGAGGCTGACGTAGGGCAGAGAGGAGTGGGATGGGCTGGAAGGCACCACGTTGATCACCAACAGAGAAGCAGGTGAAAATGTGCCCTTTCCCCTGCTCAGGATAACCAGTAAAAACTTTTCTTTGTCATCCTTCCTCTTTTATCACCAAAATAAATAGCACACAAAAATAGCACATCCATCTTGACAAAATGACCTGCTCTCACTGCCACTTTAATCAGGCACCACAGAAAGACATGACAAAGTATTTCATGTTGCCAAAGTTCATTTTCACCTTGTTACCAGGGAGCCCTGTGCTGTACCTGTGAGTGCTGGAGGCCACAACTGTTTCCTTTGATATACTGTGTCATCAGGCCCCCACCATGTTTTTTGAGTGAAAACCTATTTGGAAAAATGGCTTCTTTTGCCACAGGTCAGGGCTGACCAGGACTGTGGTACTGGGTTCTGGGCTGCATCCTGTTAGGCTGGGCTGCATCCTGTTAGGCATGTCCCTGCCACCTCCCACGCAGAGGAGTGGAAAAGCGTGGCTAAGGCCACATAGGCAGAGCAGAGGCAGCTGGTGGCCTGAAGTGGAAAGCACGGGTGGTTCCTCCAGCACCAGCCTGACGCCAACCAAGCTCTTTGCTAAGTCTGCTTTAATAGCACGTGGCTCATATTTTCTGTGTTTTTTTCTCCTGACATTATGCTGACGTGTTAATCCACAGCATGGCAGCAAAAAAGTCTGAGATTTCCTGCAGTGCTGTCAGTTGCTGGAATTGGACATCCTCTAATAACCTCCAGGGCCAATGGCCCTCTGCCTCTATTTCCCAATAAGGACTTATTTTCCTTGGCATGGCCAGCACGTGCAAAACCTCATTCTGACGTTTTTTTGAAAGAGAAAATAGGTGACAAAATGGTTAGCTCTTTCAAGGAAGTTTGGAAACAAAGGAGAGCAATCATGTGAGCACTGAGTGTCCAGCTTCCAGCACAGAGTTGTAAATCATCTCCTGAATGGCTGTCACAAGCACATCAGATCACAACAAAGAAGCTATTTTTCTTTCATCCGGACTGCTCGTTCAGGATACAGCACCACTGCTAATGCATTTAGCAGGTGCAAGAAACATTTGAAATGGATATCTTTTTTTTCCAAGAAATAAGGTTAAGAGCTTGTTTTCTCTGCTCATTTGGAGTTTGGCTTATTTTGTTATACTCCCCACAGCTGCAGTTTTCTGCACAAGCTGGAAATGGTTGCACCAACTCAGAGGAAGCAGGGTCTCAGGAGGAACAGGAATATTCCCAGTACTGCAGGCAGGAATTTACAATATGCTTTAAGGGAGCATCTCAAGCTGTGTCTACCCTGGCTGGACTGGAGCAGTATTGAGGTTCCCGTAGCTGGGTGTGAGGCCCAAATCCAGGAGATGGTCCTTTGCTGTGGAAGCACAGCCTGTGCCAACACGCTCTCTATGCTCTGTGCACAGTACTGGAGTTATCCACACCCTTTCCTGGGGGAAAGAGTCAGTGTCACTGTGGCTGACACCAGCTTGAGTCTCTCTGATGTGGTTTTCTCTCATCTGAATGCCAGCAGCTCTCGCTGCCCCTTGCCAGTCACTGTGCCATTCCCCAGGCACTTCCTTGTGCCCAGCATCTCCAGCATCCTTCATAGCTCTGGTAGGCTGGGAAGGTGATTTCCAATTTCTGTTCTCCTTTGGGATTCACTATTGCACAGGGGTCAGGCACATCCCTTGGGAGTGCTGTGAGATACCACTCCCTGCTCACTCAGTCCTCATCAGCATAGCACTGCTGCCATGGTAGAATATGCCACAGGAATCACCTACAAGTGGTAGTAGATTGGACCAATACTTCCTAAATATGAATTACAAGCATGTTATTTTAAAATGTGTGACATGAGCATCTCTGTTGCAGCAGGGCTTGCATTAGGGATAGAAATGAGATGAGACACAGATTCTTGTTCATCAGCGTGAAAAGGTCCCGGTTTATTCTTTCTCACAGCTCGGCCATCCTGACTCCAACTCCTCACTGACTCTGACTACAGCAGACTCCCACTATAGGCTTCCCTTGTAGACTCTGACTGCAGGCTCCAACTGCAGACTCAGACTGACCTCACAGCAGTAACTCTCTCTCCCATTTGGTCCAACCTTTCTGGATCCTCCCCTCTGGATCACTCTCCCCTGACCAGCACGCTCATCCTTGTTGGCTGTAGCTGTGACCTATTAAGGGTAAGGCTGTTTTTGGTAATTAACACAGCTGTGACTTACCAGGGGCGAGACTGCTTGTAATCCATTCTTCTACACATCCACTTCAAGACACTGAATGAATAGTAATTAAAGATACATTGCATGAGCCATTAAATATTTTCCTACCGATGGCACTTGAAGCACATCTGAAGCCAAAGAAACTGAAAGGTAAATGCTGCTCATACCCCAGTGTGAGGCATTTTCCTTAGAAGACTGCCTGTGGGTGGCACAGCATTGCTGCCACCAGCCAAAAGGCAAGGCTCAAAAGTGCCCTGGAAGCAAGTCAGCATTTCCAAGCAGCCAGAACACTGGACTGAGCAGTGTATCAGTGGGATACTGATCAGAATATCTTGGAAAAGCTCCTCTCAAGAACAGAAAAGGAGCATCAGTCTCTGAACCAAGTTTCATTCTGTATAGCTCATAGGCAGAAACTCATGATTACTCAACCAAAGCCATTTTTTATGTGGCCCTTGTGCAGCTGCTAGTAAGCCTTTCCTCAAAACAAAAGCATTACATGGTTTTATGAAATGTGAAACCACTAATGCTTTACAGCACTCACTCTAAAAGAATACATTGTAAAAGAGAAGTGGATTTTGACTTCTTTTGAGCCAACACATCAGATTTAATAATTGAGGTGTGGTCTCAAAACAGCCCCTTCTGCTGCGTTTGCCATAGCAGAGGCAGTGTTTGCCCAAGTGGGTACCTCCAGCAGCAGCTGGCTCAGGAATAAGGCTTCTGGAAGAAAACTCTAATTCTTCAAGTGCTTTGATGGCTTTGGTATCATAGAAGAGGGTTATGAAACCCCAAACACTTGCTACTACCCTTGATGTGTATTGTTTGTGCTACGTCAGACCATTTTCTCCCTAGAGGATCCACCATCCAAACCCCTTAGCATCAAAGCTGAGCCAGGAGGAAACCTGTCACTAAAGGATGCTTTCAATAACTGCAGGGGTTAGTGATAGGCTTGTTCCTCACCAGAGGTTTGTTTTCACTGGTTGTTCCAAAATGCCAAGTTCATCTCTCTGCTATTTTGGTTTTATGTTGGGAAGGCAGATTGCGTGAGGTGTGATGGCAGCAATGTGGCCATGAAGATAAAAAGAAGCTCTGTATCAAACATAAACAGTGGCCATAAATGCATATATTTGAATGTTTCATGAAGTAAAATACACTATAACTTAAACAACATGAGGGACTATTTTGTCCTTAAATGGGCCAGAGTTTAGTATAAAGTATCTCTGTGTACATTCTGAAGTTCAAGTGCGTGTACAGAGCAAACAGTTCATGGTTCCACAAGATTCCCTGCACTATCTGAACTTAAGTATGAATTCCCTGGTTGTTTGAAATGGGATATCCAATGGGAAATCTGACAAGAAAGACCACATATTTAAAGGTTAAACAGCAACAGGAAACTTCCTGGAGAAACTTCAATGGCAGGATGCCTGCTCTGTCACGATGATAAGATCTGCTCCTTGACTCCTTCTGACCCTTTTAGCAAAGCCAATTCCTCCATAAACATTATGGACTTTGACCAACAGGACCTAGGGACCCCTCTTGCACAAGAATCCCTCCCAGTTATGTGGGGAAAGTAGAGCACAAACACATTTTCCTCTTGCTTCACATATTTATAAGCCTGAAGTCTGCTTCTGCAGCTTCACATAAAATGCCTGTTACAAATATTTTTTTCTGACTGTACCATGTGGAATGGTCAGAACGGATCTAAGTCAAAAATAGAAAACCACAGGTGAAAGGTGACACAGGGTGATAACTGTCCAGCCAGTGAACATCTGGAAGACCCCAGACCCAAAAATAACCATTGGAACAGGTACGTAGACTATAAGGGTATGAAAGCCCAGGGATTCCTTTGTTTGTGGTCTCTCCCTGTAGCCACCTAGGCTGGGCTGTTCCTATTGCTGTACCACTCAATTTTCTGATGTTTCCCCCCTGCTAAAGTCAGACGCCTGACATTGCTGCAGGAAATCCAGGGTAGAGAAGTTTCCTTAACAATATTCATTTCCACTTTTGAGGGTTCTATGATTATTTTCTTCAGTCTTTAATGGAGCAAAGATACTCGAGGGTTTATGGGTCAGGTCTCTGACCAGATTAAAAATACTAATCCAAAGAGAAGGCCTCTTCATTCTTCCTTTCAGATGGCCGTAGACAAGTTGGGAGGAAAGGCGCCGTCCATGCCGACACTAGATGTCAGCACGAACACGCGAGTGCTTCTGCTCCGAGCCGCAAACGCCTTCCTGCAGGTCCGAGGAGGAGCTGCCCGGAGAGCCTTGGGCTACGCCGGCAACCTTCACCCCTGCGGGGAGGGGAGCTGGAGCACTGCAATGGCAAGGGGGGAAAGGAAGAGGGGGCGCTCGCGTCTTTGCACAAAGTCCCTTTTAAAATAAACATGCATTTATACATTTTAAGGGGTGAAAACTTTCTCCCGACGTTCCTGCCCTTGTCCCAGCGTGACAGAAGGCAGCTAGCATCTTCTGGAGACCAGTAGCTGCATCTTCCCTGCTCCCCACCTCCCGCAGGCTGAGGCTACCCTGGAGGATCCTGCCGGGGAAGACTGACGGCTGCGAGGTTTCCCTGCCATTGAGAGGGAAAGCAGCTGTGACTGCCACCTTGAAGAAGCTACGAACTGTGGGCTCTCCTGAGCTCAGACTGAGATGTGACGCTAAAGTGAGTGAAAGCAGTGGCAGGGAAACAGCACTCACCGGGGTACTTTTTGCAAGTAGTTTAAAACTCCATCAGTGTTTTTTCTTCTCACAGAATTGTTGTCCCAGAGTGTTTAGCTCACAGACGCCAGTTACCAAGGCAAGTGTTGACTGAAAACCCTGAGAGAAAAACAGAAATTGCCCAGTGCAAACATAGCATTTCCTTATATTTCCACTCTGTCTGGGGACAGAGGCAATTTCCCCTTCCCTTGTTTAGAAAATAGCCTTTCTTCCCCATTTCCCTCTCATTCTCTCAAACTCACTTTCTGGCAGGCCAGCCTGGCAAGGGCCACAGGCTGCAGAGTTGAGATGCCCTCTTGGAATCCAGGGATTAAAGGCTGGCAGTTAATACTTGCTCCTTCACCTCTGTTCCTGCTTTTCCACCCTCTGTTTAAAAAAAAAAAAAAAAAGGGTGTGAGTTTCCCTGTCCAGTGCCTGTCTTTCCTTCTGTCCTGTTACGCAATAAGAGGCATTCAGAAATCACCCAGGCAAACCCCAGCTGAGTTGCAGCTCCGTAGGGTGCAGTGTATTTACTGTATGTTTGTTTGGAACACTCCTGGGCTGGCAAGGGCTCACCATAGGAGGGGTGAGGTTCCTGCACCTGGACTGGCTGGCACAGAAAGGGCTCAGGCCTCGCTGCATCCAGGCTTCATGCTTCCTTGGAATTCCATGAATCCATGCTTCCTTGGTGAATCTGCCCCTCATGGAGACACACCTAGAAAGACCTTCAAGCTCTGGCACTTTTAAAACCACCTCTTCTTTCAATGAAGGGATTTTCAGCAAAGCAAATGTAAACAATTCTGGGTCAAAAGAAAAAGTATTAAAGCTGCTCNGGGCAGGCGTAGCACCCCTCTGGTCACTTGCAGGCATGAGCATTCCACAAAGGGCCACCAGCTGGGAGCCGCGCCTCACAGAAAAGCTCAGATGTGAATGGGCTGAAATATTTTGCAAGGGCTCAGTATGGGCATCTGCAGCTTCATGCCTGCTTTAGAAAGCCGGATGAGTGCTGGAAAGGGAGGGGGTGGAGCTGCAAGGATCTCGACATGCTGCCAGCTCTCTGTGCATGTGCAAGTCATGAAGGTGATAAAAAAAAAGCAGGCACTCAGGAGTTCCGGGAGTGGGCTTCTCTGAAGAGGCATCCCACTCCTGTTGGTACTCTCTCCTGCTGTGCACAGGGCTTGTGAAGGAGTGGGAGAGATCATCTGGAATTGTTGGGGCTCACTGGTCCATTGGTGCACTGCAGGTAGTGCAGCCAAAGAGGAGAGGAGTGCCCAGCAGCTGCTGGCCAGGCAGCTGTAAGGAGCAAGTGGAGCCGTGTACAGGGCATAGTGGAGCAGGCAGTACTCAAAAGAGTTCTGGTGTGGGGCACTAGATCGAGGTGTTTGCTTTTATTGCCTCACCTCCATACAGATTTACTGAAGACCCCCACAGAGAAGCTGCTGCTGGGGGTTACTCACAGCAACAAGAAGCTCTTGCTGGGGTAGCTGTGGAAATTTCCGACCACTGTTTCCTCTTCATCCCTGTGCTACTGGAGATAATGGGGCAGGAACAATGGCAGCAGACCTGCACTGGCCACCCAAGTTCACTCAAGTTTGGCATGCACTTCTAGCCTGGAAGAAGTGAGGATTTAAGTCCACCATGCAGTGGTGCCAGTGGAGGGGAGGCTGCACTGCTTGTCTTGCTGCTGTTGTTGTAGCTGAGATGCAAGAAAAAGGACTGGTGACTCTAATCAGTGCAGTGAGACCAGATAGTGTTAATTTTGCAAAGCTCTTTGTTACTCATGGTACATTCATTTTGTTTATATTCTGTTCTGTAAAACTAAATAGTTCCTCACTCAGTGATTTTATACTCTCTAAAGGGCTCTAGCACATTTCTCATCCCATTTCACATTTGTTTGCTTGTTTCTCAAGCCAGTTCTTCCAGTGTCTCCTAAATCATGTCTACCGTTGTTTGAACCCCTTCGAGTTTCTTGCCATCTGCTAAGTGCCAAAATTCACAAAATATTCATGGTTCATAGCAATATCCACTATGACACAGAAAAAGGAGCCTTGTGCATCTGAATTTCTGGGCCTCCCCAGACAAATAACATAAAGATTAATGCCTTTGTGCCTATAATGACTGTACATTTTTATGCTTCTAACTTACAACAAGTACATACGATTTCCTTGGGTTAGATTTTAAATCCACCCCTTCCCTGCCCCTGCCCCTCCCCGCCCCCTTCCTTCTCACCCGTTCTTTTCCCAGAATGCAAGACTTGCACTTGTTTTGAGTTGAGAACCCACAAAGCAAAGCTTTAAACCTTGGTAATTAGCTTATTAGCTAATTAGCTAATTAGCTCATTGCCTGTTATGCCATTCCTGATCTCTGCAGCATGATCCCTTATTGGGCAGTGGCATTGTGCTCTGTAACACTTTTTCATGGCTTCAGCCATATGGTGCCCTGAAATCTATCTCTGACCTCTGTAGCCCTAATTTCAAGCCTGAGATGTTTTGGTTTCAAAAAATTTTTTTCCCAGGCGATTTTCTGTAAACAAGAGAAAGGTTTTTGTAACTGTACCTATGTTTATCCATTCTTTCTCACAAAAGAGGTTTCTTGACGAACATCTGTTTTAATCAATGTGATTGAAGAAGTTTGCCTTTGTTTCACCAATCAAATTCGTCTGTGTAAAATAGTATAAAAGAGAGACACATCTCAAAAATAAAGAGTCATTTTTCTAGCCTTCTGATCAAGAGTCTGTGTCGTTGTTTAGTGTACAACAGCGATAGACCTCTGTGGTTCAAAATTCCAGGTGGACCTTTCAGTAGTTCTGGAGTCAGATGGGGTCCTCATTTGTTACATTTCATATTTATTTTGTTGTCGGAGTCCAAGAGAAGCTGTGCCCCTTCCAAAATCTCGAGCAAGCCACTCTTATGATGTGTATTCAATCACATCTTGCTCTTCTCAGATGTCCTTAACATAATGTTCACAAAAATCAACCTAGCTGATTTTACCATTCACCATTAATTCCTGGAAACTTCTGCCTAATCACAAGTCCCATTGTGTCGTGAGAAACCTGCTTCAGAGCAAGATAGCCTGTTGGCAGGCTCCTGATCACCAAAGCACCTTTTCTGGGTGGATGAAACACAAGCCTTCAGACGACACTGATCTTACTTCAGTCAGCTAGGTCATATTCTCAGCTGTAGATGAAGCTCCTCTGCCACACCAACCTTCCCAATGCAGTGTCAGCTTTTGGCACACCTCGTGGCAGGGAAAGGCTGACCCATCAGAGACAGTGGCTTGGAGCAGTCCCTTCAACACACGCTGAGCATAAGCTCCAGATTTTGCTTGGTTGATGGTCTTGGGTTTCATAGGTGTTGCAGGACCAGGCAGAATTCTCTGTAAATGCTACTGTTTGCTGTGTCTAGTTTATTTCACAGCAAATAAAACTGCACATGATAGTTATTCCTTCCCTCAAGAGAATAATGTCAATTCTTAAGCCTTTCCCTCACTTAGCCAAGACTTTTCCCCTCTACTTCTTTAAATGTGACATTTTTCTCTGAGGTAGGTGACTTCACAGTTCTGTTGGCTAACCTTGGTAAAAACCTTTTCCCAGAAGTTTGATGATGATTCACTGGCATTATCCAGAGCACAGATTCTCCTGTTTAAGCAACTCACACAATTTCTGTCAGCAGCGTGTCTGAACACCAAAAATTGCCAAGTGATGACAAGCCCGAGAAGGGCTGGTGCTGGCAGAGCAAAGTTTTTTCCTGTCATGTTGAGGTTACAGATACTTTAGTGTGTCTGTTCTGGATTCACAGCTGTGGATCCCCTCAGGAAGCACCTTTTCTCCCCAGTAAGATCATATCGGAAAGAAGTATTGATCAGAATAACAGTGAAAAGATTAAAGCTGTGTTGCAGAGCAGGGTGTTGAAAGAAGCCTCAAGTGAATGTCTGCAATTGTATTCAGGTCCTGCAGTCTTCTGCTCTTGTTTCCTCCTGTCTTCAGCTCTGCAAGTGGAAGTGAGGTTCAGTGCAAACATTAGACACTGTTCCACATATAGCTTCACATGTAGGTGGGGAAGGGGCCAAGGCTGAATTTGTTCTCTTCTAGTCTCTATAAACAACCCGAACATCTTGCAGCTGTCAGAGCACAGACCATAACATCTCATAAACCATCTGCAAACCTTTCTGTGATATGGAAGATAGAACAGGCAGTGTCTGTGAGTTGTTCTCATTAAAATATCTTATTCAAGTCAGTCTGATGCAAAGTTCAGTTTATTCAAAGTGTATACTGGTTCTGGTGTAAGCCAGTGGGTTATGGGGTCGTTTCACACTCGCATGGCAAAATGAGTATTGTCTGATAACCTTCCCATGGGGACATGCATTGCATGAATGATCTTAACACTCTCAGCCTACTAGGGAACAGTAAGACAACCTTGGGCTATGGGACAGTAACTTGGTTTCTGTAAAAGTTTGACCAGCACAGCCTGAAAACAGAAATGGTAAAAATGCTTTGGTGGAGAGGGGGATGGAAATGTTCCCCACCTCAGGGCAGCCATATCTGATTCTTCCTTACACCTCATGTGAGGACTCTTGGAGAAGAGTTTTGTTGCTGCTGGAGCTGTCTCTGATCATCAGTGTCACAATAATTTCTGTATACTGTGGTCCAGGCCATGGCACACCTACTTTGCATCTAAATCCACTTTGTCAAAGAGCTTGTAGTAGTGCAGGTCCCAGGTTTCTTCTTCACTCTATCCTTTTGTTAAGGATAAATTTCAGTTCTAGAATACCAGCCAAACAAATCTACAGCAGCAGCTTCACTGACACCCTTCAAAATATCTGCAGAAACTAGCTAGAAAAAGTTGCTCAGTTCATGTTCTATCGAGCAAAGCTCTTGCCTTCATGACCAGCCAGACTCAGACACACATCAGGGGATGGGAAGCTTGGGCTGCCACCAAGAAACCTATTTTTAAACTGTCTCTGCTGCATAACATAATAGGAGATTTAACAGCATGATGGTTACTCACTAATTGCTTAGTAATTGAAGCCACAGGAGGCCAGAGGGGTGAGACTGGGGTGTTCTGCCACCCCTGCATCCACCCACTGCCTCCCAAGGGCTGCGGGGACCTCCATCGCCTCCAAGCTTCCGGAGCACAGTGCTAACAGTCAGACTTTCAGGGCCTGCCCAAGAGCAGGTTTTTCACTTTCTAAGGCATGCAGTGACTTTTCAGCAAGGTTTTCTGCATGGCTTATACTTTCTAGGAAAGGAGCTGAAGCGAAGCACAAGAGTCAAGAAGCAGCTCTGCTTACCTGCCCCAGGGACAGCAGGCACTATGTGCGTGCCCGGAAAAAATCCCTGCAGATCAGATAGAGATGTAAAACCCCATCAAACCACTTAAGAGAGGGAGTGAGAGGTTTTTTACGTGAACAACGTGGATGAGATCTCTTTTAAACTTAGCTAAAATGAAAGGAGGGTGGGGAGTTTTTTTATTGCTACCCGAAGCAGTTTTCAGTCTGACCTAAAAATGACACGAAGCTCCAACCTCAAAGTAGTTTATTTACAGGCTTGGGTTTAAAGAAATCTCTTTGTGAGGGGGAAAGGTTATTCCTCAGCCTGCAGGCAGAACTGGAGCTGGGAGGATGGCTGGTAGTTCTGGCTCCTTAGGTATGAATTAGATAGAAATGCTATTGGTAACTAGAGCCAAGAGTAAATATTTGGGTGAGGGAGCCATTAACTAGGCATGTCATCTAAGCAATTGTAAGCTGGGTCTGGAAATCAGAAAAGAAGGGATTTGGAGTCTATCTTCCCATGAATACCAGAGGGATATAACTGCTTTTTGAAATGAAGAGATGACATAACTGCTTTGTAAATTTATAAAAAGTCAATCTGGCAGCATGCTTGGAAAGCTAAAGATGGGGTAAGGCAGGGTCTTATGGTGGTATGACCTTTTATAGAACTAATAATAAGTTTGGGGTTTAGGACTGACATACTCTAATGTCTATACCAACTAAAGGGAAAGAGTTCCGGGATAATGTCCAGATCTGATGAAAACAGATCAGCACCATTTTTTCACATATACTTTCATTTAAATGGAGGTAAAACTGTGTAAGAACAAGGCCCCAGGGCCCTCAGCTGAACACACAGCAGATGAAACAGGTTATGTTCCATGAGGTGCTGCCCCAGAATTGTAGGGTTGGACTGACACCATGCTCACAAAGGCAGCATTGTCCCTGCCATGCTTGGCTGCCTATGTCTCTCTGCGTTCAAGTGCTTACATTTCCATTTATATTTACCAGCAGGTCTGATTCTTCTAGAGTTTTAACATACTTTATTTTGATAGATAATTGCTACAATCCTGTAATATGTTTTACTTGGAGTTTATTAATCTGCTCCCAGCTATAATTCCATCTTAGCCTAGTTTTGTCTAAGAAATATGAAATGCTTTCTTATTCCTAGAGCAACAGATGTGAATATCATCCCGAGGATGGGAAGCTTATGAAGTGTCCAGTACAGTATTTTTCAATGATATTTCAAGAAACTCTTTATCCTGAGTCTCTCTGAGAGAAGACACTGCTTTTTGAGTCCTGAATCACAATAAAATTTTACTTTATGGAAGCTATGGGGGAGCATGCCATAGTTTTCATTTATTTTCCCATGGAAATTGTAACTCTG
>VYZR01010732.1:0-18510 GCA_013400675.1 Oxylabes madagascariensis | reverse complement strand
GCCGGGGGTCCCACAGCCAGGGGGTCCCACAGCCAGGGGGTGCCACAGCCAGGGGGTGCCACAGCCGGGGGTCCCATAGCGAGGGGGTCCCACAGCCAGGGGGTCCCACAGCCGGGGAGGAGCTGCCGGGGCCATGGGCAGCCCGGGCTGGGCTCAGCAGCATCGGCTCCTGCGGTCCGGGATGTACGCGGGCAGCAACAGGCGGCTCCGGGCTCGGGGCGCAGCTGGGGAAGCTCCGCTGTCGGGTCTGTACCTGACCAGAGCGACCCAGCCCTCGTTTGGGTGTCAGCGTTCCGTAAATCGGCTTTGTGCCGAGGGGCTGTGACTTGCACGCCTTGCGCGGCTGTTGTGGCAAGGGTGAATGGGAAGGTGCTCCCCGTCTTTGGGAAAAGTGCAAAGTCATTAGGTGCTTTTCGTGTCGTACTTTTTAGGTGTTGCTCGTTTCCCCATCCAGATTTGTTTTACTTTTTTAAAAATTCTGCTTTTTTATTTTTGCACTTGTTGCTGAGATTATCGTCTTTGATTTTCAGTTTGATTTCTGTTGGAAATTGTGAAAAACATCCAAACTCCTGCCAGTTATAGGTGTGGTAGACTAGTTTAGGCTGTAATATTATCTGAACTAATGCAAAATAAGCCTCTGATCCATTCCCTCCTGTTAATTATACAGTTGAGAATGTTGTCTTTTATTAGACTGGTTATTGTAGCTTGGAAAGTACATGATTTTCCAGGATGGTTTTCAGTTCTGAAATAGAAGCAGGGTAAGTCTCAAAGCTAAGTCTGAGCTGAGGAAAAAAGTGCTTAATTTAATTAGGTGTAATCAGTTTCAGAAGCAACAGAGGAGTAGATGCTCCTCTCCTGGGTGGGGAGTACGGGGGAAGGAAAGGGAAGGAATGGCAAAATGGTGCAGAGAGAGGAGACAGGTACCAGCCTCTGAAACCTGCTGTGAAAGCACAGGGAGAGATTAAAACTGTTCCTGTAGGAATAACAGGGACATGAGTCTGCAAAGTCATGGGAGTGTTCAGGGGAAAACCTGAAGCTGCTTCCTGACTTCTGTTAGAAATATGGGAAGTGATGTAAAAGACGGTCACTAACCTGACAATGAAGTGTCAGCTGCAGGAGATGCAATCACTGGTTAGAGCTGGGGGAAGTCTGGAGCTGTGCTAGCAGGAGTAATAACTATATCAACAAATTAAGATGAAACAAACCACATGACAAGCATACACAGTCTTGAAAGTCTCTTAATGGGATGGGAATCTTCAGTGGGTTTTTGCAGTGTTTGTTTGTGATTTTAAAGCAGGATAGCTGTGGTGAAGTTAATTTGTGCTTCCAAAGAACAGACTGATGTTATCTGGGAAGAAGGGGGCGAGGGAAATGAGGGAGATCGTAAGTATATGGATATGTCTCGCTGTGTGTCTGCTCTGGCAAACTATATTTTGAATTAATATTTCTGTAAAATGAGCAGTTTTCACAGTGGATTATGTAGATGGGTTATACAGATCTAACAGGCTGAGAGCTAAGGCTGCTATAATAATATATAGTATATACCTTTCACCTGTTAATCATGTAAAAATTTGAGTTTCAGGTTACAGATGTGTCTTTTTCTCTCTTCTGTATTGTTAAAGTGCTACAGCAAATAGCTGCTCCTCTGTCTCTGCTTCAGCCCTTTCCTGAGTGCTTGGTCATGATTAACTGCTCAGGTCATTTAAATCTTAAGTAAGAAATTGCTGGCTACCAATGTCATGTGTTATATTTATGTTGGATAATGAAAGTTTCAACTGTATTTTCATGTTGCTTAGTTGAGGACTAATGCATCTTGTGTTTAATTTGTCCATTTCAAGTTTCTAAAGAAAAATGTAGGACTCAAAAACCTCATTAGAAAACCTTGCAAAAATAATTTTGAATACAGAACTGGGTAGTTCTCTCCTGGACCATTATGGAACTTTAAAAAATAGCACAAGGGTTATGAATATAAGATTTTGAAGGTAAATAAGAAATACAAATAAAATTCCCACAGTATGTAGAGACACAATCTTCTTCAGTTAATCTCTTTCCTGCCAGTCTTTAATTTATGACTGTTGTGTTACTGAAGGCAGTCATTTATATTTTTTTATATCTCAGAGGTCACTTTGAAATGTCTTATTGAACTAGTAAGAAATTCAGAATCTCTGAGCTTGACGTGCAGTGCATGCTCCTAGAATGTAAGTACTTTGGGACAGTGATAATGCAGTGATTGTGTTTTGTACTTAACACTGTCTGGAAATATCAATGCTCAGATTAATGCAGCTCCCAAGTGCCTGGAACTGGCTGTTTAGAAAATACTCACAGTATTGCTAATCAAGAAAACATTTTTTAAGTTCCACCAAAATTTTTCTCTGTTTTTCTAATTGGATGCAGACCTGTCACTTACTTCATCTTCTGAAGTGTGTAATTAAATTTAGTTGTTATTGTTTCGTTCTTGTATGAAACTTCTGTGTTTTGCAACCCAGAGTTTTGTAATAGAATTTACGTGAAAGATCCGAAAGAAAACTAAAGCAGATGCTCCTGAAAAACACAGAATGTGTGCTGTTCTCTGGAGGCTGTGCTTTGGTCCCTGATACTAGTGCAGAGGGCTTCATGGAGCTTGCTGGCTAACAGGAGTCAGGGCTGCACTAAGCAGCAGTGTTAATTAAAAGGATGGCACTGTTCAGGCTGGGGGTCATGTCTTCAGCAGTGTTGGAACAGCCGAACTGTCTTTGCAGAGAGCCTGAAAGAGAAGAGCAGGAGGGGAATTTCTGAATGCTTTGAGTGAATGTCAGCTTGGATGCACTGGATGTGCAGATCATTTTGGGTCGCTGGAGTTACCATGGGGCAATGCCACAGAGAGAGCTGGGCTGAGGGTTTCTGAAAGCCAGAATTGACACAAGTGCAGATGGACATGGGCTGGCAAATACTTAGCAGTTCATTGAAGATGCTTTCATTTCCTTTAGGGTGTCTCAGCTTTGTGAAACGAAAGTTTGAAAGTTTCTGAAATGCTGACATGCACTAAGCCAAATTTTGATTCAGTTACTGTAACTCTTGCTTTCTAAAAGGGTTTAAACTGGAAAGAAGAGGAAAGATGAAGTGCCTGATTGTATTGTAGAGCAAAAGGCACTCTCAAGTGCCACCTGTTACATAAAATTAGTTCTTTGGGACAAAACAGGTTTGACAGTTTGCAGGAACTGTTTTCCCCCTCCTTACGTTAGATTTCAGACAAATATTAATCATATAGATTTTCAGTGTAAGCCAAATGTTTGAGTCATTGTGAATCCCAGTGTTTTGAAACATTAAAAGAGCTGAGTAACGTTAACATTGAAATTATTTTATAAGGTTTTAATTTTCAAATGGGGTGGGGAGGAGAACAAAATGAAATCATAAAATCAATCCTGGAATTGAATGTGCTTCTTAAATGAGATTGGTCTTGGAGCTGCTTTCAGTGACTGTCTTGGCAGCTTTACAAGAACAAATCACCTCATTGCCATCAGCAGTGGGAACTCTTGGACCTGCCTGGTTTGTTTTCATCATGCAGGTATTAATTCAGGTGGTCAGCATCAGTCCAGCACAGAGCATCCAAGCAGTTTCAGGATAACCTGATGATTTAATTTTGTTGGAATTTTTTTTGTATATGTTTTTCCTGAGATATATATATATTTGTAGTAATTATTTCTTAACATAAATTGCACTTGGGTAATTTTATGTTTATATATTGAAATGCAATTCCAGTGGTATTTGTATGCATTTGAAGTCTTGCATTAAAATTAAAGATGCTCTTTTATGATCTATTGTTGAAACATGATATTTAAAATTGGTCTGTTTTAAAGAAATATTTGATCTGGGTATTCTTCTGGTGACCCTTTGTTTCGTAATTGGTTGCCTTAGGTGATTGTTCATATAAAACAGTTTATTCCTAGCTTGGAAGAGGAAGACATTTTTCTTCTTTCAGTTCTTGATTTAAGTTGAGCTTAGTTGTTACTGAGCTGAAAAAAGTATTCAGATTCCATGTATAGATGTTATGCGTGTCAAAATCTGATTTCACACACTAAATTTATTGTCTACCTTGTGATTTTGATCAGTGTTGATGATTTGACTTAAAGATTTTGACGGTGCAATGTAATGTCATGGTACTAAAAATTAGTAATTTGGACTACACTAGGTATTAGGTAGTTAAATTCTATAAAAGCTTTCTCTCTCCCCAAAAAAATATGAATTATGTTTAGGACCATGTGATTTATCTTGTGTTGCTGTTGAGGAGGCAGACTGGAGCCCTTCCTTTTGCTTGTGCACAGTGCTGATGGGAAGATCAAGTTTTGCTGTAATCTCAACATTAAGCACGATAAAGCAGAGTTAAAAAAACCAGCACAGCAAAGTTTCCATGATAGCATTAAGTCCAGATGCCCTAGAATTTCAAGAAATTAATCATGACGTTAGTTCCATTTTCCTTCCATTGAGGGGTAGGAAGGACAAAGCAGGGGGTTGGTGCTCCTGACAATCTCAGGGGAGGAGTAGTGGTCCACAGGGAAGTGTTACAGCTTTTTATAGGACAGTGAATGCCTGTTCTCAATCTCACTGACTGACACTTGTTGGACAAGAAACTTCTTCATTGCTTTTTCAAGTAGTTTTAATACAAGGTGTCTAAATATAAAATTAATTGAAAGTGTGGAGAATGAGATGGCCCAGAAGTAAAACTGTGGCTTTGGTGCTACAAACACAACCTTAATTTCTAAGATATGCACCAGAAAAGGGGAAACTCCTCTTTTGTCTTAGAAGCACTCCAAAAGAGGGAGCTGGATTATTTAGTTATTTTTATACGAAAAAACCTCCAAAACAACAACAACAAACAAATAAACAAACAAAAAACCCCACAAAAAAAAAACCCAAAGTAAATGTCCTGTAAATGAATATTTGATGATGTGAGCACTTCACTGCAGTTGCCCACACTTTAGGAAAAAGCTAATTTGGAAGGTAGCTGGAGATGGGAAGTCATTAAGGCATTTTTTTCCTGCTCATCTGTTAGACGTTCTTACAAGTGCAGACAGATGGGCATCAAAAGCCAAACATGCATTTTGAAAAGGGATGGAATGAAGGAAGTTGACTTTTCCTGGTGGTGCTGCTTCAGAAGCTCAAGGAATTCTCTGTTCTCAGTCTCTACAGAAACCTCATAGCCCTGAATTGTAGAGCTTTGGTGACTGTGACAGGATTAGAGCTGAAAGGCCAACAACCTCAGCAAGCAGTTGAATTGCTGCAGAGTTTCAGAGCTGTGGCTCTGTTTGCCTTTTCATTGAGTCAGGCACCTCTGTGCTTGGCGTGGAGCTTCTGGAAGCAGGAGCTGAAGGATCTTTAGCCATTTTTTCTGATCTGTCGGTCACCATTGCTGAAAGAACTCAGGTGGTGGAATGCATATCTCAAACATTAAACCCAAAAGACTTCCAAGAGCAGTGCCTGCTCTTTGGTGAGGGCTGGAACAGACAGGGGTTTAGCTGAGCTGCTGTCCTGGCTCACCAAGGCTGAGACGTGTAGGGAGCACTTACAGCAGCAGAAGTTCAGTGGATTGGAAAGACCCTTGAGCAAAGCAGGTTGTGGAGCCATGGGCTCTCTCCTGGCCATGGTGCCTGACTGATTATTCCTGTCTGTAACCTTAGGCTTTGTCTCTGCAGGGGAATTCTGCTATTTATAACCCAGTGAGAATCATGTGTTCATAAAGAAGTTTTCATATAAAAAATAAAAAAGTTATACTTTGTGGAAGACTACTACAGGTGGGAATCAATATAGTACTTCTTTGCAGCAGCAGTTTGTTTCTCTTTTATCCTATTCTGTTGGAAACTTCATCTAGGGCCATTTTCTTTCCAGGCAGATAGGTAATTTCTGACTTTGAACCAGTTAAAAATTACTGCTACAAAGACAGCCTTTGTTTTGAGAATCCTGAAAGTGGAGATAGTTAGGAACACAGTGCTACTGATTTCCTTAACTTCTTTCTTCAATACTGGATGTTGTATCTTCTTTAGCAAGTGATTGTTTGAAAACAGACATTACTGCTTGAGAAACATCAAAAGCAATTCCCAGGAGTATAGATTAGATACATCAGTCTCATCACAAGTGATACCAGAAGTAGCTACACAGCCCATGTGCTCTTAATCCTGTATTTGCAGTAATAGGGGTCAAAAAAAGTACATAGGGTTTTTACTTCCTAGCATTGGATTTCTGATCATTGTGTAGTGTGAGGATTTTGGTAGATTTTTTTAAAGTATATACATCTCATATAAAAGTGAATCTCAAAAAATTTTTTTTTTTTTTTTTTTTTTTTTTTTAAAAAAGCCTACTAAGGTAGCCTAGATTCTAGTCTGGAAGAGAACTTAATTTTCATGGCTTCAAATCACAAGTAATTGACCAGAAATGTATTGTGAACCAAAAGCAAAATTAAAACTAGACCTGAGGGCAGTAGTTTTATCTGACCTTTGGATAATCGGTATTAGAAAAAGCACAAATGTTTATATTGCCTTGTTCTGCTGTGAAAGGGTGCAGCTGTAAGCTGTGTTCAGCTGCGTGGGGATGTGCAGCACATAATGCCTCGCTGTGACTGCGGTACCAAGGGAGTGCCTGTGCTGCTGGCTGGGGAGGAGGGAAGGGTGCTGGGGACCCTGGATCCATCCAATGCATGGCTTCTCCCGAGCTGATGGTGCATTTGAAAGGATGCAGTGTGTGTGTGTGTGTAACTGGTACTGCTGGGCTTTCTGCTCCTCAGGAGTGAGAATGCTCCACTTTCAAAAAGTGTCAGCCAGAAATTATTGCAGGCGTGCGACCAGTCATCCGAGCTGAATGGAGGCACTTTTCCGGTAGACACTATAACTTCTCTTAATGTGTATCTTCTGACTTTAAACCTGAAATTTTCTGTGCACTTGGTGCTTTTTATGCACGCTGTGCAGTCTGCTCACTCTCAGATAACAGGAGGCTGCTTCAGTAATCTTTTGTGCCTGTAGGTGCCAGACCAGATTTTATATGCACGGCACTGCTTGGCCCTACATGATGCCACTTCAGTAAATACCAGTGCATTAGCCCCTTAAAAACACCCAAAGTCAAACTTGCTTAGAGATGGATTTAAATGTAAATGAAGGTCTTTCAAAATGACTTTGAATTGTCTGCAGTACACTTTTCCTATTTTACCTTTAAAATGGTAAAATAGCTTCTGGATATGGCTGGGTATTTGGAGAGACAAAAGCCCTCAGCTCACTCCATATGTGTGTCCACCTGTCTGTCCCCAAGGAGGAAACTGGACTGGAACCATCTCTGTCTTCTTACTTAGGGTTATATCTTTCTGCTTCGTTAAGATCTTTCATGCCACATCTTACCTGATTTGAATTGCAAAACCAATAATAATTTGTTCAGTGATGGAGTGTCCTGAGGTCTGTGAACCAAGTTTTTACTGGGGAATCATTATTATAGTCACTAAAAAAAAGATAATTTGAATTTCACATGTAGTTCTGTTTGCAGAGAGTGGGATAAAAATAAATCTGTGCTTATATACCAAAACATTTTGACCTGGAAACGAACATAATGAATGTAAGATGCAAGAATGTTAATTTTGGAAAAAATCACTGTTGGACTGTGAAATGTTCATGACTAAAAAATTCCTTCCTTCCTGTGCTTTTCTCAGCCTTATGCTTAACACTGAATTTCTTAGGGCTTTTTTTCTAGAATCTAGTGTGTGGGTTAAGAAGAGTAAGGCCTTTCTGGATGTGTTTTATGAATGTACTTGGCTTAGACTTTAGCTGGGTCTTAGAAATAAACTCTCTTCTCTCAGCTTAAGACACCAATCTCATGAGCTGTTGGCCAAATGAAGGGTAACAGTGTCAAGTCAGCGATGTTTTGTACTAGCAAACTTAAGAATCACTCCACTTTAATTTCTAAACCGATTTCCTTTGTCTGTTTTGCGACTGCTGTCAACGAGGTCGGTGTTTGTTGGTCTGCTTGTCCTCCATGGAAACCGAAATCAAACCAGCCCCAAACCCGCCGTGGGCCGTGCCCTGGTGCGCTGGGGCCGGTCCCTGTGGAACCACAGGGTGGTTTGGGTTCAAGGGGACCCTGAAGATGACCCAGTTCCAGCCCATGTGGGCTCGCTCTGGGTCAGCCGGGCGAGGGCTTCCGGACCCGACAGCGCCACGAGACGTGCTGAGCTGCTGCTTCCTCTGCTCCCCTCCGCGACTGAAAAACACTCAGGGGTGATGTTTGCACTGCTCAGGTCTGAGGGTGAACGCCAAGGTTTATATTCTGTTCATAACTCCAAGTAGTTCGTGTGGTAAATAGAAGTGTTTTGATGTGGCAGGCTTTGTTTCAAAGTCCTATTAAAATCCCTGGCTGAGTGTGTACGTGTGTATAAAGTGGCACACATTTCTGCTCTTCAGGATGAGTAGTTCTGAGGTGTTCTGGTCAAGGGAGCAGTATTGTTGCCTTCAAACTGCTTCTGCCACCCGCTTGGTGGGTGGGGTTGTGTTCCTGCTGTAGCTGCTCAGGGCATGTGGGCACACCAAGAGGCCAGACCTGAATCCCACTCATGTGCAGTTTGCTTGAGTCTCTCTTTTGACCTCTCCTTTTCAGCTGTCCATGCAGTTTTGAGCACACAATTCATTGGTCCCTTAAAATTGGGAATGGTATCTCTTAGAGAAATGGGTGTTTCAGTGAGCTCTGCACATACCCTTCCTCTCGAGAGGCGTTGGTTGATTGTTTCCTGTTTTTGTACCAAAGCTAAAATGGAGACATATCACTTTAAAACACTTCCAAAATGTGCAGAAGTGCAACAATAGCACTGACCTCAGCGAGCGAGGTCACACCCAGGCTGCTTCCTGTTTTCTTCTTGGGGAGACCAGAGGCCCTCAGCATGGGAGAACTCCTTTGCATCTGCCTGGGGATCAGAAATCAGAGCGGCAGTTAATTCCTTCTGACAAAATGAACATTTAAAAATCTTAAGGAAAAGATTCAGTTAGGATTTCCAGGCTTATTTTCTAAATTGTAACCATTTTTGAGGGAATAACTGTTATTTTCTTACTTAACTGATGTGTGTAAGATGTTCTGCAGTTAGCGCATTCCTCAAAACATACATTAAAGATAAAGAAAGGAGGGAGATGCACTTAAAGGGTTTGAGAGGCAAGATAAAGGCCAAGGTACACAATGGGGCAATTACAGCCCTTTTATTACTGTTATTTCAACTTATCCCAGCATTATTCTCCTGGGATTTAAGTATTAGTTGACCAATATAGAAGCTCCTTGCTTTGTTGTCTTTGCGTATTGATGCAGTACTGCTACGAGTCAGAACAAAGAAGGCTTGGGAGAATGGATAGCTGGAAAGGTCTGAGAAACAAAGGAAAGGCAGCATAGGGCCAGGGTATAGTAAAAAAAAAAAAACAACATCAAATGTTTCATTTTCCTCAGTGGAGAGCTGAGTGTATGTGTGGTTCTCTAACAGCTCTGCCATAGAAAATACATTATTTAAAATTCCACCTGAAATAGTTGCTATATATGAAGGTATGTAACTGCAGCACAACATAAATGCATTTACTTTAAATGACTGTTGTGCAGGCAGAGATTTCACTTGAAGTAAGGCTTTGTCCACTGTGTCCAAGTTTGTAGATTTTGGCTATGTCAAATTCATTCTCTTCAGACTGTAAGAGATAAATAAAACCTCTTTCTGTTCTTCTGTATTCATGGCTTTGGGGCATAATGACTGGGCAAAGCTGCTGAAGTCTTGTTTAGTGTCACTAAATGAAGAAATGTTTTATCAAAATCTTCTCTGGCACATCCTGAATATATAAAGTGCTGGTCTGTGTGTGCTGCCAGGGCTCAGCTTCAGAGGCAGAACCCATTGTCCACAGCCTGGGTAACTGTGGGTTACCAATGTATCTATCCCCTTTGAGAGAGCTGGAGTATTTCTTGGTGTCTTTCCCCTCTGTTTAGTAAAGTGCTATAGTTGGCATTCCATATGTTTGCCACCTGTGTGATCACTGGTAGGGATGATCATATGGAAGCCATGTGGAACCTCCCTTCTCCTCCTGTCTGTTGATCTCTTTGAGATCTTGCTGCATAGGGGTTGAAAACCTGAGGTTGATACGTGTAGGTAAGCACTTCTTTCAGTTCTAAAGGACTGATTTTTTGATACAAAATGAAATTCTTACTTAAATGACTCTCTGATAGCTCTTAAGAATTCAGGCAAACAGACTGTTCTTTCTGCAGTTCCTTTAATCTCTATATATTTGGCACAAAAATAGCAAACCTTTGTTGTGGGGAGGGGCATATTTACACTTCTCTAGTAACTCATGCAGAGAAAATCGTGTTTTTCCAGCCACAAAGTTTTGAGTCCACGGGTTGCAGAGAGTGCTTTGGAGACGAGACCCCGGGGTAATTTGTCACTGCCTGCCTGTATAATGAAGAATTAAACTCTTAGCAAATGATGCTGCTACTGAATCAGGAATAGTGTAAGGAGTAATTTATCTGTGGAGCACTCGAGCCTGGCAGTGGCTTTCTTGGCACTAGATATACTGTGGGATCTGGCTTAGTTAATTATTTTGCCTTGGGAGGCACTTTATTTTGGTATCAGTAAAGTCACTTGTACAAGTCCACTGAGGAGGAATTGCACTGTGGTGCAGTTCAGCCTAGAAATGGCTGAGGACCAGGATGTGCCTCCCTGGCCACGCAAAGTCAACGCTCACAACCAGCCCCCTGTGCTGTTCCTTCTGCTGGAAGCATCTCGGGTCCATTTCCTGCTGCTTTGGGTGTCCTGCAGCGGCTCACCCTCACCTACCAAAGGTACCAAAAGGTTCTTCCCTGGCCTGTTGCTCTTCCCCTCAAGGCCTCAGCTGGTGGAATTGTTCATAGTACGTCGTGCACATCATGCATCTGACCTCTTTCACCTGAGATGCTACCTCTGAATGCTTAAAAGCAGATACCACGATTATTCTGCATCTGAGCAAACTCAGAATATTTTTTCTTTGATTCAACCTTTATTAAGACTATGAATAAATCAGGGAAGTAGACATCACGTTTCCCTCAGTCTCCTGAGATGGCAGGTGGAATCCTCACTCACTCTTTCTGCCCATCCAGGTGCAAGAGCTGATGGCTTTGCTGTGTATATGACTGAGCATGGTACAGCTGGGCTCCTGGGGAAATTCTTATTTGGAACAAAGATTTTTCCAGGCTGTGAAGCTGCGCTCCTTCCAGGCTGTAGTATTTTGATCTTGGAAGGGAGAGTGAACAGGCATCGTGTCCTTTGTAACCTAGTACAGGTTGGTGATGAATCCACTGAGGTTTTCAGTAATTTGTATAAGGAAAAACCTGCAACACAGAGATCAGCTCTGTTCTTGGCAATCCTTGTAAGCCCTGCCAAAGCAGTCCCAGCATTTAAACTGATAAAACCCAAATTGCTTACCTGATGCCTGGTAGCACACTTCAGGTTTGTGGTGTTGTCTTGCTTCTCTGCAGTGAGGACAGGTTTGTAGGATGCAGCCAGTGCTGCCAAGCATCTCAGTTCTGTGTTCTGTGCCTCCCTGGTCACCTCACTGGTAGGCTTAGAAACAATTTTACAGCAAGTAAATCTAGTCTTGTAATGGTTTTTGCACATAACTGCCTCTCTTTAACCATACTGCTGGAGCAGCAGAAGTGTTAAAACAGACACTGATGCATCCATGGGTTCCAAGCTTCCTGTGTTGCTGTTGTGAGTCTGGTGACATCAGTAGGATGTTCCCACAGGAGTTTGACAAGAGTTCAGAGATGCTGCTTGAGAATTGGTGTGAATGTGGAAATGCATCCGTGAGAGCTTCCTCCCTACCCACTCAGTTTCTGTAGCTTCCTGTGGGCACATGAAAATAGTGCTTGAAAAAAAGTGAAAATTCCAAGTGGAAGCATCTTTCTCCCAGTCCTGCTAAATAATTAATGGTGGGTGATGATCTGAACACACAGACCTTTGCTTTGGGAGCTGCTGCCAGGCAGTGCAACACTGTTGGATACACTTCAATTTAATAGTTGAACTGCACTTAGTTTGTTTACTGTAGTATCTTGGTGTTTATACATAGCTTAATATCTCAGAGTTAGCTGTTCAAATGCCGTGTACTGGAAAGGAACTTTAATGCTTAAAGCTAGAGTGAACCAGTTCTAGAGTGAACCAGTTCTAAAATGAACCTGGATTTTGTGGAAGTGTGTGCTGGTTTGAAGGCAGCTCTGCCCCTTGAGGTATAGCTTGACCTTGAACCACTGACACATTTCTACTGAGCAGTAACGCTTAAGGCTTTGCAGATTTGGGACATGCTGGTGCTGCTGGGGCTTTTGCACTACTAGAAAAGTTTCTTTCAAAAATATGAAGGATCATTATCCTTTTATTTGCTTCAGAATTATTTTTAAACTGAAGACATGTGGGTGAGTGAGAAGGCTTCTGGAGTTTGTCCATGTAGGAACTTGGAGAAATGTAACACAATTTAAAGCTGTGAAGTTTAACAGCTGTGCAGCTGCTGGTGCAGCCTGGTGCAGCAGTAGGATTAGTGCTGAGCAGTGCTGATACAAATGACATTAATTAACATTAACTTCATGTGCAGAATTGTCACCGATGATCTTTGAATGCCAGTGCAATGCTACTGCTCATTCTCAAATCTGCTCACAGCTTTACCTATGAAGAGAAAAATGCCCTAACTTTGGGTGCTTGTGACTGGTCATGCATGCTTCCAGTTGTGAATAATGTCACTTTCTTTATGATCAGTAATTCTCTGTGAGAATTTGAAGTGACTGTCTACAGAGCACTGAAGTGTGTGGCACATCACAGGGCAGAAGCTGACTTCCCTTCTCAGAAAATTAGAGATACATCAAGTTCCCTGCTAGGAATCTTTATCTCCTGTTAAAAATAGCACACAAGGCTACTAAACACTGGCAGGCAGCATGACTGGGTGGCTTCAGACCTTTGAGACCGTTGTTTTGTCTGTTACCTTTGAGTAGGTTCTGGAATAAAAAGGGAAAATCGGACTGAAAAGGTTAATTCGACATTGTCAGAGCTGAAAGTGGGGCTGTATTTCATAGAGGTATCCCCATTAAAGGCATTAAGGTGGTCATTAAACTCGATAGCCTATAAAGGTATGTGATTAATGCGTGTGCTAAAGTCATGTTTTTAATGCCTAATCCTTAAAATTGGACACGAGTGTTGATGGCTTGTATGTAATGTCTGCTGTGCATTCAGCAGTGTTAAATAGTCTGGGCTTCTGAAAAAGGAGCACAGTAGGAAATGGAGAATTCTCCTCGAGAATTCCCATATGATTTACAGCATCTCTGTAGTTGGACAGAGCACAGGTTAAAGGAAGGGGAATGTGTGAACCTCACAGTTTGATTACATATAGCTGGAAACACTGGTTAGAGCTGAGTCACCATCCCTCTCACTGATGGGGATGTGTTTTGATTTGGAGATGATCCAGTTCAATGTATGTTTGTGAGTTGGTTCTGAAATGGACTTGAAATAGACTTGGACCGCTGGGAAGCGTAGAGATTGAAAGGAAGATGGATAATTAGTGGATACTTTTCTTCTTAAGCAGCAATAAACTTTGTAGCTTTCAAACACTTGTATAAACTGTTAGTCCAAGGATGATTGTTTTGTTACAAATTGCTTTGAACCAAAACTTCTCACTCTTTAAAATCTATGAATATGGTGTTTTATAGGTGGAAAAAAACCTTTCCAGAGTCAGTCTTTTAGAGCACATCACTTCTGAACTGCAGAGAACCAGTAGCCAGACCAAATAAAGGGGTTTTCCCAGAGGTCAGCAACTTACCAGACACACTGTGACCTTTTTTCCTCTGCTTTTTGGCCATTTTTCAGTGGACTAAATAGGAAGCATAGACTAACGTTTTGAATAGGTTCTTCTTCCTGCTTCTTTTCCTTCCTTCCTCAATTTTCATTTTGTGAATAGTAGTCTGACTTGTCTGTCTTCTACAAGCTAGAAGTGTTTTAGCTTTTTATATAATGTCATGGGACCACCATCATCACCTTTCTGCTGCGCTTTCTCTGTCATGAAAAAATTACAAATAAGTGCCTGGCTTGTCTGTGAGCAATTTACTTGCTGATGTTGCTTTCACTGCAAGGATTTTGAAGTCTCCGTGTGTGTGAATAGACTTAAGAGGTCTCTAGTGGTGTTTGGTTGCACTGCTGTGCTGGGGATAAAAAACCTGAAAATTGATCTGAGGAAACTTTGTTCAACACACTGAAAAAAAATCAAATGCAAAAATCTGATTAAAAAAAAAATACTAGCCTGAAAGTGTGCCCACATGTGGTCTTACTGTCAATTGATCTTTTTATTGAGGTTGCTCTGAGTCCTTGTTGAGATGACAACTGCTTTAGGGGCTGTATCAGCACAAGGATGCTTTTAGGGAGGGCTTGGTCTTTGCTATCCCTTCTCACTCCATGAGTGCATTTGAAATGAAAATCATTGTGCCTTGCCAAAAAAAAAAAAAAAAAAAAGAGAGAAAAAGTGGAGATAATGGAGATAATCTGCTATTTCAGCTGCAGTCTAGGATTCAAAAATTTCGTCTTTAATTAAAAGCAAGTCTGCCCTGGATGTCCTGTGCAAGGTGCCTGTATCAAGGCCTGTTGAGCCCAGGGGTAAATGCTGGGGGCACCTGCAGCCTCTGCTCTGTGTTGCCATCCCGGGGCACTGACAGAGACTTCTGGGCGGGGGAGCAGGGAGCTGCTACAAAACAGGTTCATGAAGTACAGTGGGTGGTTCTGTTGACAGTTGCTTTTATATTCAAAATAGACTTCACTTAATTCTGCTTTTCGTGGTAATTCAGGAATTGAAATCACTTAGGTCTTGCCAGATTCATTAACACAGTGTACTAAAGGGAATATTTATTTGGAAGCCTTTCTAAAAGCAGAATAAAAATAAATTTGTACACCAATTCTTAGGGTTTTGTTATGTTTTTAAAGAGGAGAAAAATAACTTTCAGTATCTCTTTCCTCCCTCTTCTTGGCAGGTTTTCTTCACCAGTGGAGCGTGAGAAACAGAGGCTGAAGATGAGTGAGCTGGAGCAGTTACGGCAGGAGGCAGAGCAGCTGCGAAACCAAATCAGAGTAAGAATTGTGAATTGATTATTTCCCATGATAAAGTTCCTCCTTTAAGGGAAGAAGCTGTAAAGATCTGTCAGTTGTTCCTGTTTAACTCATGCAGAGCTTAAAATATTTTCAGAATATTTGAGTAAAAATCAGAAAAGCCTTTGTTATAATGACGTAAATTCATAATATTTCTTGAACAAAATGTTTTATTTCCTGTTGAAGTTTGCCGAGTTTGGTGCTAGGGCTGTATGTGTTTCTGCAAGTTTTATGTTCTGGGTTTTTAAAAACAGAAGGGAGCAGCTAACTTCTAGAAGCTAGGCATGACAAGTTTGGCTTAACAGTCTCAGAAAAGCTTGGTCCTGAGCTAAAAGTGACCCCTGAGAAGCCTGAGGTTAAAGCAGGGAGTGTGAGAGAGCCTTCCAGGGTGGATATCATTTCTACAAGCACTGTTTCTTGGCTTCCTGTTGAGTTTGTTTTTATTAAATGCTGATGCCCTCATACAGGCTATTTTTTTGTTGCATTTAGTCAGTGAAGATAAACCAAGTATGAGCTGTCATGCCCAAAGTCAGTTTTCCAGGAATCTTTTGCAATGTGCATTTACATGTCCGTGACACAGTTTTCAGTAAAGTATAAGGATCTTTAAAGTCTCTTTGTTTTTCATCAAAATTTTCAAAGCATGAAGCATCCATAGATCTGATTTATATGGGAATGGCTTATTTGCAAACATTCCTATCAGTGAAGAGTACAGGTTTCCTGGAATATGTTGCATGCACAGAGGCTTTTTTTAGCCTGGCATCTGCTGGCAGCAGTTGTTCTGTGGTGTCTCCTGCGAGGTGTGAGGCTGCTGGGTGGTGTCAGCCGTGTGCTGAACACACTTCACGTGTCAGGGCTGTGCTGGGGGCAAGGGCTGCTCATCCAGTGCCATCCCAGGGGAGCTCTGTGTCTGTTCTCCCTTAATACCCTGTGGAAGGACAAGGTGGGGATCAGTCAGTGCTGTGGCACTGGGTGCCCCTTCCACCAGCTCTGCAGAGGATACAAATAATTTTTAGCTTAAAATACTAATTTTTTAGTATTAATTTATTATCCCAATAATTTTAGTATTAATTTATTATCCCAATTTAAGCTTTATTTCAGAATTACACTGCTAAAAGGGGTACATGATTTTTCAGTTCTTCCTCTGCATGCTGTGTAAAGACTTTATCATTACATTATGTTGAGGGAGCCAGTGAAGTCTTTGTTCAGTCTTGGCAATCATGAGTCTGGTTTCATGCAAACTTCTGGGAAGAAAGAGCTACCAGGCAAGTTAGAGGGCTTAGACCGTGCTGCAAGAACGTTTGCTTATTTGAATTTTGGAGCATAAAAATCTACTTGGCACTTGGGTAATGACTCCATTTTGTGGCTTTAGGTCGATTTAACATTTCCTTTATAACTCTACCACCTAACTTGTAACTGGATCTATCAGATGGAGCTGGGTAACGATGGATATATTATTATTATTATTATATGATTATATTATTATATATGTATTGCCTTTGGAGTCCCTTGGCCCAGCAGTGGCAATTGGTGATTGTCTCTTGGCATCTGAGTGCAGGCTGGGATACCTTGTGCTTAATTCTAACTTCAAATTAATAGGCAATTAAAAATGCTCCTGATGACTTAATGTCCATGAAACTTTCTGACCAAATAATTCAATTTCATATTTGTACAGATGACTACTTGTCTTCCTTATTAAATCATTGCACAGTTTTTGTTTGGGATGGGTAAGAGGATAGATACAGGATCTGAGAAGTATGGGTTTTTAAGGTGTCAGGAGTATCTGCTGGGCTCGTTATTTTCAGGAATTATTTTTGATGCACTCCTAAAAGTGCATCAAAAGTGTACTAGTGATCTAGTGATGAGGTCACTATCAGCATTTGATGTTTTATGTATAGCTAGCATTTTGCTGTCTTAGTTGTTGACAGCTCTTGGATTTTGTCTGCTGTTTCCTCTAACAATATAATCACAGAAAATCAGCTTTGTACCTAGAAGTGAGGTCCAGATAAGACTGTACCTAACAGCGTCCTGAGGTGTAGAAACTGCAGTGCAGAGCTGGTGATTCCCTGATGGACTTCAGTCTGCAATCTTTTAGAAGTGTTTCATGACTTTTAATTTTAGTTTTGCAGTATCTGGGTGTTGTGGGCACCTGTGCCTCCCGATGCAGCTGGAGCTCTGCTCTGTACACAGACAATGTACACCCTGAGACTGCAGGAATTTTTAGTGCAGGAAGTTGGAGCACTGAACAATGAATTGTCAGATATTTGTCAGATGACCTGATGGTTAAAGTTAATTCCTGGTTCTGTCTGTAATGAAGTTCCCATGTGAAGTTCCCAGTGTCCTCACTGTGAGAGATGAAATTGTGGAAAATGATTTTTAGAAGCGTTGCTTACTTGGCAAAGTGTCATTTGAACCAGACATTTTGGACAAATAACACACTATATTTTAAAAAATACATGTAGTTTGGGGAAAAAACTGCAATCTGAAGTGTGTGCTAGGAAAGTCTGGGGGCTGCACACTGATCAAGCAGTTAGATTTTTCTCACAAATTTTACATTGTCTACTGCATGAACTAAGGAAAATCTGCAATTACATAGAGGAGCTTTTTTATGTTTTGACACTAAGGATTCTGTTATTATGATGCATATGTAGAAATACAGTTTCAAGGTAAGAATTAAAATAGCCCGTTGAAACTCTCCTTTTTCTGCAATTTTGCCAATTGTGTGGCAAGTATTAGACAGCCTCAAATATAGGAGTTGCTAGTAGCTTGCTCTTAAAGAGAAAAAATGCTTTGTTTCATTCAGAATTCATTTTATGTTGAACATTTTCAACTATTTCAAACAAGTAGTCGTTTAAAACCCAGTGTCTTTCTTCCTGTGGATGAAATAAGTCCTGAGTGCTAAGGGATTTACTGCTCTGGTATTTTAAACCCCTCCTGATTCCAGACGTCAACATTTTATAAATATTTCTACAGTTCAGACATTATAAAAATAAGTTGAGATGACTTAATCCACTCTCAGGCTTGCTTTTTGGGAGGAGAGCTATAAAGGGTGGTCAAAATAAACATGCACTTAAGAAATGTTAAAGTTGCAATGTCAAGTAACTCTCAAGCAAGAGCTGGAAAAAAATTGAAGATCCCAGCCAGAACGTGTTGAGGCAGTTCCAAAATGTTCAAGCTGATGTTTCTGTTCCTGCTCTCGAAGGGGACATTGCCATTCCTGCACAGACTGAGCTTTGGAGGGACACACACAGTGCTGGTGAAGAGGCACCATTGCTTTTGGGTGGCTGCTGCAGTGGTTGCACTAATTGGAGAGATTGCCAGGAGCTGAGAGGGTTCTGTGGCTGCTCCTTCAATGTGACTGTTGATGGCTTTAACTTCAACTTGTGCTGCACAGTTCCTGT
>VYZR01010719.1:0-10752 GCA_013400675.1 Oxylabes madagascariensis | reverse complement strand
CTCTGAGCTTTCAGAGCTGATACCATTCAAAGCCTTGGTTGTTATGTACATCTTGCATTGATACAGCTACCTGAAAGATATTTCTGTCACTGGGTGTGAAATGCTTTTTGACCTTTTTTTTTTAACCTCTCCAGTAGTTATGTTAAGAATTGTCACTTCTCTGCTGTTAATTTTGTGATTATGGGAAGTGCCTGTCTTCTTTTTTCTTGTTGACAGTGCTCATAGTAGGACGAAGGCAACATCTCTCTGTCCTTTCTTTTTCCAGCAGAGCGAAGAAAGTACACCTTTGTGATTTGTTGTGTAAACAAGTACTTACTTTGCACACATAGGAGATGGCATACTCTGCCTGTCCTGTGTTACAGATAGAAGAATGACAAAAGGAGAAATTAATCCTACAACCTTGTCTTGTTTAATCTGGAATTTGTGCAGGGTAGCTGTTATCAGTATGTTCCCACACCTGAACACCAACAGAGAATATAAAATACCTTCTTTATACTTATGCTGCTGCAATATATAGATGAAAACTCTCACTTTTGTGTGTACTGAAATAATATAATATCATTCAAGAGATATATTCACTGTTTGGGGTTTCAATTAGTTAGAGCCTACATCTTTCTGCTGAACTAATGAAACTAATAGCATTGACCCTACTTTGTTTGTGGGAGAATATACTTTTGGTGGAGTAACACATGGAGGGAGATGTATCATCTCTAAAATTCAGTCACTGTCTCTTACCTCCTAAGTCGGAGAGTTGTTAGTCTGCCTTTCAATGAGAAACAGTTACTACCTCATTCATTCTTTTTCTTTGTGAATATTCTCATTTCTTGTACTCTGTGTGCTGCACATTGGCATCCTCCTACCTAGCAAAGAGGCTGCAAAGGCTTTTTCTCTACCCCTTCTTGAAGGAGCATGCCTTCCTGCTCCTTTGGAAGGAACATCTAAAGTTCCGCCAGTCCAAGCTCTCGCTTAAAGCTGGGCCCTGACCAACTTGGTACAACTCTGGACTGGATGTTCTTCAGAGGTTCCTTCCCCATCAAAACAGAAAATGTTCCAGTCCAAGCAGATGCAATGAGTTTGCTAGGAATCCTTGTTTCAGAGAGGTCCAATCATAACAGCTCTGGGATTAATGGAGTGTGTTGCTCTTCAGCAGATGAGTGTAAACCTGTGGTTGCTTTCTAATGAAAAGTTTATTCTTCATTGCGAGATGAATCTGTGGTTTTCACCTGTGATCTTAGGGTTAATAGGTTTATTTCCTTATCACTATGCATTGCAAGGTAATTTCCAATCTTTTTGCTGTATAGTAGCAGTCAGAATGACTTAAATGTTGGCAGTTCATATGGCACAGAACTGTTTTTTCTCTTAATCATGCTTTGAGCAAATTCTACTTAGTCTACACCACATATGATATGTGGGAATGTTACTTGATTAGTGTATGACTCACCAACAGTGACTGAATTTTGATGCTGGATATTTTCATATTTAAGCCTTTACTCAGGTATGTGGAGTTTTTTCAGTTTTCCACTTAACAGTGGGACTAAAATGGGGTCAGTCAGTTTACCGAGGTTTCCCTTTTTGACTGAATTTTTGCCTTTCCTGTCCCATTAATCAGGATAACTGATTGGGGGAAAAAATCCAAAACAACACCTCCATGTTTTAATTGTTTCAACCCAAAGTGTTCCTTGGCATTCCACATGCCAGACCTGCTTTTCCAGGTGTTGTCCTATTATCAATCTCTTCTTAATGGTGCCAGCCACAACCCTTAAAAATAGACTAGAGATAAAAATCGAATTTTGGCTATGTGCATTTTCATTTAAAAGAAGGATCTTGGGAAAATATCCAAGAGGTTTGTGTATGTCAAGCAAAATCTAGAGTCTTGAAAAAGATGTGCAGCAGTTCAGCATCCTAAACTTAAGAAATTACTTTGTGTATAGGGTGCACAAGACTGTCACTAGATTACTACACCTGTTGCTGCTTTGAGTTGGTCTGACTTCAGTGATGTCTGGTACTTTTCTCAAGGGAACTCTACATTATCATCAAAATAATCTTCTCCACTAGACATAATCACATCAGTATGATCCTGACTGATTTTCTTTGAATGTACTTGGACTGACATCTTGCAGTTGGACTATGGCCCACAACTGGGAGAAAGTGAAAAGGCTTAGAGAGAAGGGGGATTTGTTTTGGTTTTAAAATGATTTTTTAATGAAGAAGGAAACATGCTCAGCAAACTAATTGGTAGCTTTTCGATGAACAAGAATCATCATAGAATCATTTAGGTTGAAAGGGATCTTTAAGATCATCAAGTCAAACCATTAACCCAGCACTGCCAAGTCCACCACTAAACCATGTCCCAAGTGCCACACCTGCACATCTTTTAAATACCTCCAGGGTTGGGGACTCCACCACTCTCCTGGCTGCTGTTCAAATGCTTGATCACCCTTTCAGTGAAGAAAGTCTTCCTAATATCCGATCTTAACCTCTCTTGGCATAACTTTAGGCCATTTCCTTTCATGCTCTCACTTGTTACCTGGGAGGTCGACCCCTGCCTGGTTACAGACTACCCCACTGGTGACTGGCCACCAAGAGGACTTCACTCCATTCAGTATTCACATCATTCAAAGGGAAACATACCCATGTAAACTCCAGTTTATCATGAACACTGAAGAATCAAAATTCCTTCTCTAAGAGTCCAAGTGGTTAAATAGAATATCTTATCCTATTCAGAGAACTGCCTGATGTTTTGTTGTACACTTAGAAATTAGGTCATAAATGTTGTGATTGAGAGGCAACTTTACAAATCTTCAGACTCGCTGTCTTGAATTCCCAAAGAAAATTACAGTTTTGTTGTTTAGGTGTAGCTCCCTCCTTATCCCAGGAGAACCAGAAAAGCAAGGGATTAACACCCTGTCTTACAGTCCAGACACTGTAATGCTCCATAGTCTCCAAGGCTTTCTTCTATTGAATGTGGTATAGAACTATGAGATTCCTGCTCAACAGAGGCTGGATTTTTAAGTCTGTAGATCTGTTGTACTAGTGAGGTTTTATTCTAGTGTAATTTCATTCTTACAGGTGAATATTTTTCTCTATAAATAATGCTCATAATTTCAGCGTATTGTTACCATAAAATATAATACACTCTTTATTGGCTTCTCATAAAATGCTGAATATGTTTTTTCTTGCCAAAACTAGCGAGGCCCTTTTTATTAGTCCAAAGTATCTTTGGCATTCCTTCTTACGCACACACTTAAGACTGTGAGCCAGATCTAATCTCTGTTAAATCTGTATAAATTAAGAATAACTCCATTGTTAGTGGAATTTAATCTGTATTGTTGTTTTCAGAAGGGAGCGGGGCTTCTTATTGGTTTCTATTTTCTAAATATCAATATCAAGCTATTCGATCTGATGATTTTTATAGCTGTTTATTGCCAAGAAAACATCAGAGGACCAGAAAGAAAGCAAACAAGCTAAAACAAATCAGGAAAGCAGTAAAATCCAAACCAAAAGAACTGAGCCTGTTTGGAAAGTTAATTGTCAATTATCTACTTTCTGGTATCGTTAGAATGTAACACTCTGCTGTACTTTCATCCCTTGTTGGAGGGACAAAGGAGAAAAACAGGTGAGATTGTTGGAAGAGCTGATTCTTGCTCTGACAAGTCTTAAGCTGTGGGTCAGAAAGGCTCAAACCCGCTGTGAAGCCAAGAATGACTGTGTTTGCTGGCTTAACATTAGCATTTTGTAAGAATTCCATGTTCTGCAGGTACTGTTGTTGGAGTTAATGAAAGCACTGCTTTCTCCTGGCCTACATGCAACAGATGTGGCAATGGAAAGTTGGAACTGTGTCCCCAGGACAGGTGAGAGTCAGCATGCTCCAGAGCACTCCAGGTGTTTTGTAGATGTAGCCATAACAGCAGCAGGTGATGCAATGATTCCTGCAGGCACAGGCTGCACTTTGCTCCTTCCTAGAGCTAAGACGTAGTATTTTTATTGCTGATGAACTGATAAAACCTGCAAGGTTACATTAATATATTAAGAAAGATACAAGTAGATATGAAATCGTTTGATTTTGCAGTTATTACTATTTTTTAAACCAATCTTGCTTATAAAAGTTTCATAGCCCACTGCATTATAATATTACTTTTAATAAATATGCCCAAAACCCACAGGTCTGATTTTAAGTTCTTTTAGAAGTAGGTACATGTGTTTGTATGTCTTGCCTTGTTAATCCGTGTATCCCCAGTTCACCTCATTTTTGTACTGGACTATGATCTCTGCTACAATTTTTCTAAGTATGGAAGAGTTGCATTTCAGACCTATTGAATTGGTCACCTTTCTAAAAGGATGTTGAATAATTCTGGCAGTATGTCTGTCCTGAATGTGAAGACTGCTCCTATAGGACCTGTTGCTGCCTGAAATGCTGAAATTTTGTCACACTGACATAATTTTGGAAAGCCTCCCCTGCAGCTGCCTAGCTAGCTTGTGCTTGCAGAGTGTGAGATGCCTGGTGGAATAAAAGCCCAAGAGATTAGAGCAGAGTGTGGAAGGAAGGCAGGAAGGCAAGGCAGAAAGAGAACCAGGAATGGAGGGAGGCAGGAAGGGAGAGAGGGAGGGAGGAAGGAAGGCAGGAAGGAAGGAAGGCAGGCAGGAAGGAAGAAAGGAAGGAAGGAAGGAAGGAAGGAAAGGAAGGAAGGAAAGAGTTCTTTCTACTGAAAAAGCTTACAAAAAGCATAAGGAGAAGTTGGGTTGATCTTACTGAAATAGATAATATATTCCTAAAGATGAGAAGATTTGCCCTTTATGCTTTGTTGTATGAAAAAGGCTGAAAATCAAAACCAGGTGTCCTGTATTATAATGTCATGCAAAAAATAAGGATGTGTCTATATTCACATAGTAGTGTAGTCCAATTAAAAAAGTATCTCACCTGTGAAGGACACTTTTGCTTCATTTGGAGAACAAATGAAGTATCAATATTTGTTTAAGAAGTGCTTCCAACAAGCACTTATAGCTGAGCTTAATTTTGTGCATGACTTAAGTGTGCACTGAAAACATTGAACGTTTGCTGAATGAGGGCCTAAGTCAATAATTCACTTCGGCCAAATCTATACTACAAATTTTCTTTTGCCATAACTTTTAGGAGGTTATGAGATTAATATTTGCTTAAGTGGGATGACCATAAATAGCAACCTCTCTCCATGCTGCCAGAAATTATTAAAGAAAGATTCTTTTGCCAGAAGAGTTTAGGTCCTCCAAGAGAGTTACTGCCAACAGAAGAGTTCTATTTGCTGTTATCAACTGAATCTCTAACAGGGCTTTGCTACTAAAAGTCCACCAGCAAAGTATTTTAGAGAATACACTAATTGGGGTTTTTATTTCTTTTGATTTATGACTGATAACTTGTTCATTTCGCTGTGTTTTTCCATCATTATTTTGTGCATTTCAGAGAATTGCTATATTGCAACCAGTGCTCTGAAGTCGTCACAACACCAGTTTTGAAAATGCAGCTGGAAGTCTTCTTGCGTTGTCCATCCCGCTCTCAAAGTACAGTAAAAGTAAAGGTATGGCATGAAATAAGCGTTGGTGTATCGGGTGCAGTGAGACTAGATGTGTAGACACAAAGATAGTCTAAGCCGCACTTCTATGAACAGTTCTGTCAGAAGACAAATTAAAATATGTAAGACTATCCCATAATTTAATAAACTTCTGTTTCATTGGACTAAGAACCCAGTTCCCAGATCTTGCTCAAATAATGCAGTCATTGAGTTTACCCTGAGGTTTGCTAACTGTTCTATGGCCCAGATGAAGGGATTTGTTAGGCTGGGCCTTTGGAAACCTCAGTCTACACAATCTAAAAGGAATGTGTATTTTTAGACTTCCATTCTGAAGATCTTTTGTGTCACCTCTTCTCTGCTTTCTTGGCCAGAGAAACAAAACTGTTTGATATTAAAATGATAAATTTTTGTTCTATGTGACTGCAAACAGAATGTCTTTGCACACTTAAGATTTTTGTCATGAACAAAACCTGTGAATTTTCTCATTCCAGCTGTTGCAAAGGACAATCTCTTCTCTCCTGATGTCCTCTGCCTGTGAGGATGGGGTAGGTATAATGAATGCTGACCAGAGAAGGTTAAACTACTGAACTTAATGTAAAGGCAGAGTGCCAATGTGTTGGCAGGTCAGACATGACTTTTGGTGGCAGGGTCTTGAAAATCTCCAGTGGTGGAGATTCTGACTTTACAGGCAGTTCACTTCAGAATTGCACTAAGAGTGGTGAGAGATTTCACTGCAAGTGAAATGATTTTTTTCCCATGTCCAGGCTGTGATTTGAGTGGGCTGTGCCCTTTGGCAATCCCACCTTCCAGCTGCTGGTGCCCTGCCATCTCATCAGACTCACACCCACCTTTTCAGAAGGGAGATGCTGCAGATGGGCTGTGTAGCTTCAGCTCAGCTGTGGATCTGCAGAGCTACCTGCCAACAGCACTCAGAGCTGCCACAAGCAGTGCTGGACTTGACTCCGTTCTCTGGCTGAGGAGCCAAAGACAGCAAAGATACCCTCCAAGCATCCCACCCTTTGGGTCTGGTCTTCTAAATCCTATAAACCACAACCACTTGGTAAACAGCACAACACTGAATGTACTGGCAGGTGGAAATAGTAGAAGAATTTGCAAAATGCATGCAAGATATAACTTCATAATTGTATGAATGAAACACGCATGAGCCATGGGGATCCATGGGCTAAAGTACAGTTTATGTAATCATGAAGTAGTTATTCCTTTAATCTGAGATATCAGAAGAACCCTGACACTTGGCACAGTGACCCAGATTTATCATGGGTGAGGGAGGCACCTGGGTAGGTGCCTGGCTGGCATTGGCTGCTGGATGGTCGGCAGCCTTCAGAGAGTCATTAAGTTCAATTAGGATTCCAAGATTTTCACTCTCCTTTGCACGTGAACGGGAGCAAAGGTCAGTTTGTTGTCCTGTTTAATCATCCCAGTTAAATATCTTCAGTTAGGTGATACGTACTGGGGTCAGTTTGCTTTCCCTGTCTTACAAGTTTTCCAGCATTTTCCAATTACACGCTCCATGCTTTTAGTGGGATTTGTGGGTCATATTTATAGTGGAAAGTTACTCTGAGATAATAAATTATTTTTCTTATGCTGGAGGAGGGTGTGTATTTCATTTAAGCAAAGAGATACAAGAAATTTCCAAAATGTGTTTGCTCCTTTAATAGCAGTTAAGTCTTGCTGAGTTTTACAGGATGTGTCTGGTTTGGTTACAGACTGGCAAAACATAGTTCTTTTTCGAGTTATTAGAATTCAAACAACCTCTTTTTCATGTTTCAGTGTGTATAATGCCAGTATTTAAAAGTCTGGCAACTCAGATTTTTTTTCTTCCCTGGCTGAAACACAGGGATAAAGATTAGTCACAAGAAATACCACTTGAGGTGGCATTTTTTGCCAATGCTAAAGTTTCTAAGGGTGTAGCTTTGTAATCAATTCTTTTGGCAGGGAGGTTGGTTTTAGCCATCACTGGCCCTGGCCACTTATTCCTCACCTTGTGGCAGTCCTTCTGTTACACCAGTAGAGTTGTTTGTGCAGCTGCACAGTGAACTGGACTGCAGACCCGGTCTGGGGTAAAAATAATCCAGGAAAAAAAAAAAAAAGAAAAAAAGATTGTTTATACCTTGAACCAGGCAACACCGTGGGTATCACATACCTGTACAGAAGCACAGTGCAGATGAAGGCAGGGGCACAGAGGCTGGCTGTAGGCAAGGCCTGTTAAGAAAAGAAATGGATGTGAACCTGCCACCCGCGATACCCTCTCCAGTGAAACATCAACTATGAGTGTTACCAGTTCTTGTATTAACGTGCTGTCTCCTCTGGGTGCAGCCATGCCAGCCTTGCATCCCTCTCCTCCATACAGAACACAGCCTCTGCAAATCCGCTCAGGCACAGCTCGTGGGTGAAATGCCAGTGGGATCATTAAACAGGAGGGACTATGTTGGTGCTGGTGGTGGTAATGCATGAACAAAAAGTTAAAAGGGGGTAGAGGGAGGAGAGTAAGAAGGGTTACAAAATGTTTTTTCCTTTAGTGGATCAGTTAGCACAGGTAATCAGTGTACAGTATGTACGTACGCACTGCCAGCACGCATGAAGTCCCGCAAGTGTCAGAAAGGAAAATAAAGGGAGCATGTGTAGGTGTTATACTTCAGCAAAACTGAACTCAAAGTCACTGTAACTGTTTTCTTTTTTAAACAGCTCATTTTTAAAGCCTGGTGGGGCGGCCACTGAGATAGGAGTGTGTTCTAATTATTGAAAATCTAATATATTCATTCTTTCCATTAGTTCTAATGTATTTTTCAAGTCCTTTAAAAAAACTGTCTGTTGGAAGAGGATCATGCATGCTGCATCTTCCCAGCTGAATGTTTCCCAGAACAGAACGTCCAGCACTGTTTGTTTTACTCACCATGCTTTTATTCCTGCAGACTTACGAGGTGCAGAGTGTGCTGGGAAAGGAGGTGGGGTTATTGAACTGCTACGTCCACTCCGTAACCAGTCACCCCAACTGTGTTGCGCTGGAGGAAATTGTTCTTCTGGAAGCTGCAGCAAGACAGAGTTGAACTCTAGTCAGCTATTATAGTATCTGTGGACTTTGTAATGTGATTATCTCTTAACTAGTGCCACAGATAATGTATAATGCAAGTGTGATAAGCATTAAGATAGTTTATTAAAACTGTGATTTATAAAGCACATTGTGCTAACACTGAAAAAAATATCCATATATTGTTCAACTTTCTGTACCCTTCTTTTTCTGATCAATGCAGAATCTAAGAATTCAGTTCTTGTCGTGTTTGCCGTTATGTAATGTAAAACATATTTTTCTGGAAGTTTTGAATGGTTATGATTTTTTTAAATAATACTGTATTTATTATGTGTCAATGGAAAATATTTTACTGATATTTTTGAAATAAATACCTTGCTATGGGCAGCGAATGTTGGTTTAAGCTGAGTTTTATCAGTGTATCCCAGACCTGCTGCAAAACGCTGCATGATGCGTGAGTTCTGAGTTATCACTTTGCAATAGTTGTTATAAAGACAGAGATTTGAACACATACAAAGTTAATGTTTTACAGTTAATTGGTCTCTCAGCATAGACGTTTTGTGTTATCTGTAGCTTCCCACAAAGCCGGTGTTTCATTATCGTTTCTTTTATGGGTAAGGAGCAAACTGAGTGGTAGGCCACACAACTGTCCTCACCCAGACTGTGGAGACTACAGATCACATAAATGCCAAAATCTTCCTCTGTGTGCATTGCAAGAATTAATATAAGAATTAGAGACTGCATGTTTTTTCCTCACCTTACTGTTTCACAGTGTTTAAAAGCCTCTTACAGGTCACAGGAGGAGGAACGAGTGGTTTTGCACAGATCCCATGTGTGATTAACCAGCAGAAAACTGCCACACTGGTCATTTCTACGGCTCAGGCCAACAGTGAAAAATCTTATGGATGTCGCAGTTACTAAAAGAATAACCCAGCTTTTGAATCCCCTTTTTCCCCCCACCTCCTCCAAGCATTTCAGTCTCTCACCTGCCACCCTGTAAGGAAAAAGGAGATCACAGCCCATTCCTGTGTAGAGGTCTGTATGTGAGACCGGGATTGCCCCTTCAAAACCATTTAAGACTTGAGTCTCTGAGAAAGCTGGAGGTGCTTTTTGCGTCGGGCCATTTTCCTGCCAGTGCCCTACAGATGCTGTAGGTGCTCTAACACTGCACTACTGAAATTTAGACAAGTTGCCCGATCTTCTGTGATTTGTTCACTCACTCAGCGAAGAGCAGCAGTGTTGCCACTCTGTCACTAGCAGGGATCAGTGAAAGTCTTTGTGACCACTGACTCTGTGATGAGCAGGAGTTGCCCACTCTCACTTTCACTAGCCAGGATCAGTGGAAATGTCCAGGTCTTGCAGTGGGCTGAAGCCTGAGGGTGCTTCAACACCTCTGGGACTTACTACAGCTGGTCCCAGCTCTGGAACATGTTGTTGTAGGTGCAACTTTGCTTTATCTGGAATGGAAACACTTTAGAAGTTTTTTTAAAACAGAAATTTTAACTAGTGGTATTCTTTTAATGGTGTTCTTGTAGTCCTAGGCCTATTTTTTTTGAAGATAGAGAATATGGTATTTCTGGCAGAGTCCTGGTCACAGAGCAGTCTCTCCTGCTGTGCAGCTGCTCGGTCCCACCAGCGCCACGGCAACCCCTGACTCAGCACTCCGGCTCAGCGATGCGGCTCCGAGGGGAGCAGACTTGGCCACCACCGCGGCCGAGGGGTCTCACGGTTGTTCCCACCCCTGCATCGCTCTCTGGATGCCTTGGGAAGTAACGCAGCGCCCCTGGCCCCGCGCTTGCCCTCGCCTCCCCTCTCGGCCCCTGGGACCCCCTCGCCGTGTTCCCCGCCCGTGTTCAGCCCCCTCCCGGGCAGCGCAGCCTTCCCCGCCGCCAGCCCGCTGCTGTCACGACACAGAGCAAACGAGAGAAGAGTGGATTTAAAATGCTTTTCTTTATTCTTAGAAATGCTGTAAAAATTGATATAAAAGGTTGAGCATGCTCAGTCTTTTTTTTTTTTTTTTCCATCCTACTGTCTAAAATACATGGGATTTTGAATCATTTTAACAGATGTACCATAGCTGCATCGGTATGACTAAAATGTAGAAAAGACGAAAACTACCATTACAAAAATAATTTAAGGGGAGAGAAGAAAAAAAAA
>VYZR01010714.1:24289-40377 GCA_013400675.1 Oxylabes madagascariensis | reverse complement strand
GCTTTCCCCATCTGATGCTCAGGGTATAATGACATTGTTAATTAGTCCCACCTTTTATGGCACTGATTCATGTACCATATTTCAGGAAAGGATGGCTAACAATCCGTTCTGGACCTCTGTTAATGACCTGCATTGTGTTGCAAGAAGGGGTTAAAACCATCCAGAAAAAAATCACTCCTTTGTAACCTTTGTTTCAAAATCTTGACAACCCAAGGATGTTTGCTTTTCTCCCTGAAGGTTAAGTTGTCCTAACAGGTGCTAATTTTGTGTTTTCTTATGGAGATTTGTCCATATTAGAAGCAACTGTGAGCAAACAAAAAAGCCAATTAGAGTGCAAGGGTATTCTTCCTCCTTGTTCCTGTGTAGTCCCCAGCTATCTTTATTGGTCACCTTAAGCCATAGACTTATCCTTTCAAACCTTCTTGAGATTCAGTAGACTTGTGCCCTCTTTGGGGAAAAAAACATCCTTTTAATGTCATGGGAAAAATACTGTCATGGGCAAGTAGATGATCCATGCTAACTGGGGTTTGTCATCAGCTTTGGCAATCTGTGTAGCAGGGTTTGAGATTAATGGAGCCAAAGACTTTAAGCAAATATTGTTGGCGTGTAGTTAAACTGTCAAGAGAGCAAGAAAAAGACTTGCTCTGCAGCCACTAAATAAAGATTTGTATTCACCAAACACAGTGAACCTTTTATTAGCAATTATTTTCAGCTCACTACCTTCCAAAAAGGAAACACTTCGGTGTAACTTATTGTCAAGGGTTTATTTGCAGTTTGGTGCTTTCCCCCCCCGCCCCTTTTCTTACTCCCTATTTTAAAAGTTAAATTTGAGCAGCACTGAAGCTTTATCATCTCTGTTTTCAAAACTCTATGGGCCAAATCTTTTGTGTCATAAATAGTTCATTTAATTTCAGAGAGATTTGAGTCTTTGGCCAAATTTGTACAGGCTGCAAAAGTAATAAATCCCCTCCCCCGCCAAAACCCCAACAAACAAAACCTCACACTGAAATTTTCCAAATCCAAATAATGGCTATTAATTAATGCAATATGCTAACATGAAGTCCAGAATGTTTTCTTCCAAGTATTAAACTATCTAGTTTGTGAGATGCAATAAACCAGAATAGCACATCAATTATAATATTTTATGATTATTTTATACTCTTGGCAAAATGCATGTGCTGTTATCTCAAACCTTATTAAAGCTCAGCTGATTAGAGGTTGAAGTTTTTACATAAGTTATTGATGTTGCTTCTTTTATTCAAACATTTTCATAACAAACTAGCTAGGAAAATATTTTTCTTGGCCAGAACCTTAAAATGAGAGACTTGTGTTGAAGGTAAGAGTATGCAACTGTTTGTTTGGATTAAGAATGCTGAACAAACAACTCCCTGCCTCTGTCTTTGAAACTGTTCTCTAGCACAACACACAGTTTCTGAAAAGAGAGCAACATCTTGTGCTCAGAAAATGGTCTATTTAAAAATCACCTGTGTAGATCGCTCATGGCTGTCAGACATTGATTATACAGTGGCTGTTTAGCTCCTCTTTCACAGAAGTTTCTGATATATCTGTTGCCTTAAAAATCCAGTGATGCTGGTCTTTCCCTGAAGTAAAACCTACCTGTGCTAGTGTGACTTATCTGCTGTTTTTGCACTTCTGCCTCCCTGTTCCCCCTTACCCACTGGGGTAAGAGCGCACTTAGTCTGCTTTATACGTGATGGGAAAATTGGTGTAGAGATGGAGAGAGGTCACGTAGTTTTCCTAAAGTCCTACAAGCAGCTTGTGACAAAAGAGAATTGGATCCAGGTCTCCTGAGCTTCTAGGCCACCCTCTCAGGAGTGCTTGGGTAGTTGGTAGCACAGACAAAAGTAGGAGAAAACTTGGAAAACTTTGGTGATTGGAGAGGTACAAGTGTTGGCATCAAGGCTGTGCAAGGAAAGGTGCCCTTCCTGTCAACAGAATTTAGAAAACTCTGTGTGCCCAAAACTTGTTTTCTTTAGCTGTATCAGCTGATCCAGGAAAAAAATATTGTTTAGAAACCTCATTCCTCTATTTTCAGACCATCATAGCTACAGCAGCACAGCTCACTGGGAGAAAGTATTCTCTGCAGAATTATTTTTGGGTCCGTATGTAAATTTCTGCTTCTGCCTTTGAATGTTTCTCTAGATTCTGGGAGAGAAAAAGTCTAAAGCTAGCCTGTTACAGAAATACCACTTAATTTTCCTTCATCCTTTTGACATAGAAAATGCATATCTGATGGAGGTTATTTGTTTTCACTTGCCATGTGCTAAGAAAGTTTATACATTGCAAGTATTACCAATCTAAACAACACAGGCTAATTGGTGTCCTTATAACAACAGAACAACATGGTTGTTTGAAGGATTGTCATGTGTTTTGGAGTGGAAATGTTTAAATGTCAAAAAGATTCAGTGTCTGTGATTGAACTTTCATATATCTTCTGGGTTTATAGCTATAGGAAGCCCTTCTTTGTGTTGTCTTCAAGCACGACTTCATGCAAAGATTTGGATCCTGTAAACTTAAAGGATTCTTTTTTAATAGACAAAAGGTCTTTGTATGGAGTCATTAATGATCATGGTCTCACGTGTAGTGATCTGTATTGACAAGGTGATGGAGGATATTTGAAAAGCGTTTCTTAACACTTCAGGGGGAAGTCACAACAGCACAAGTGAAGAAAGACGAACGGCTGCTGAACAGCCTCCTACAACACATGAGGTGCTGTGTATTAAACATGTCTTGTGAGGAGTTTAGTGCTGTTGGAAGGTCCCATGTGTCAGCTTCTCCACAGTAAATGTTTACAGCTAAAAGATCTGCTGTACCTTGCTGGTGCTCAGAGTATCTTTGTAGTAGCCAAAGGACTTGGCTATATCAATATTTTATCTCTGCAGTCCTGCGGGGTCTTTGAGGTGGTGCAATGCCCTATTTATGGCTGTCATACTGGGATATGGATTAATACTGTGATAGAAATTCCTGTTGATGTGGGCTGTTGTGAGCCAGCAGCAGAAGAAGCTGCACTGCAGTTGGGTATCACCAAAGCAAGCAGTTACCCAGACACACTTTTTGTTGAGCTGTACTCTAGACCTGTTATATGCTGCTAGGCATAAAAAAGGCAATCTGAGCATAAATACCAGGTCATTTCACTTCCCTCTATGCCACTGGCCAAAGAAACCAGTACACACAGTGCCCATTAGGCAAAGAGGCTGAATACGTAGCAGAGAAACTATTTCTTCACATAGGATGTTTCTTTTCTCACATCTTGAGTCCCTTGGAAGTCCTGGGCAGTTTAGGTCCAATGGCATGAGGAAGCAGAGCTCTGTTATGCACACTCAGTTGTCTGGAGATTTTGGTGTAATAGGAAACACCTGTGGTTTAGACCTTCCTTAATGTATGGCATGACAAGTAGGGATGCCCAGAAACCCCTAAGGAGCAGCACAAAGGCTCGGGCAGCAGTGATGGTAACTCCACAGATAGCTCTTCTGCTGGATTCTTTTCCATTGTCATAGGATTTTCCCCATCTCTATGGAAAATGTTCATGGTTCTTACTGATGTCTTGTTGCCATCTGCCCTAAGCGCTCTCCTACAGAAAGAGGAAGAGCAATATCACCAGAAATATTCTGGAAAATGTCTGAAGGTGTAACTGGATGGTTGGATCATGTAAAAAGCTGAGTGGAGTTGGAAAAATGGTTTGTGTGAGTTTAGCTTCCAGGAGAAAATGCTTCTGAGACATCAGGTCCTGACCAGTGCAATTCAAGTAGTGAAATTAAGGATTCTGGTCTTAAGTACTGGCTCCAGTGCTGAGCTCAGTCTTAATTGCTTGGGAGAATTTCATGTGTGCTTATCAGCTGTTTCTGAAGCTCTTCTTTGGGTTCAAGAGTGTGCAAAGCTACCTGTGAAAATGTCTCATGTTTTCACACCTTGAGGAGCTGAGGTGAAGCTCACATTGACCTGAGTGAAGTCAGGTAGCAGCTGTAGCTGTGAAGGGCTGGGAGCTGACCCCCACCAGCAGCAGTGCTGGGCAGAATTGCAGTCCTGGCTGGGTTTGGGGAACCCAAAGGCAGTGCCTTGCAGTACCAAGGAGTGTCAGCATCTGCAGAAAGGAGTGATTTGGTGGTGGGGGAGTGGGGGGAGAAGGCCGAGGTGGCTCCCAGCAGAAGCTCACATCACATAAGCTATTTCCTCTCCAGCCCATCTCAGGACACTCCTTGTTGACATATGTGTTTCCATTTACACTGCAGTATGTTTGCCAGAGGGCAATTGCTCCTTTAACCCCAACCCTCCTCTTTATGCCTTCTCTGTTTGCTCATTTTAACCCTTTTCCCTTTATCACTGCCCATTCCTCCCCTTCTCTCTCCTCTACCTCTGATTCCGATTTCTTAATCTGCCTTGGGTTTTCACCCTTTGGGTTTTTTCCCCACTTCCTCCCTCCCTCTGAATTCCCCACCATCTGTTCCCTCCACTTGACTGCTCTCTTCCATCTTTCCCCCTCATTCTTTCTCTTGTTCTTTTTTTCTTTGCTCACAGTGGACTAAAGGTCATTCTCATGTGGAAAAAGATGCACTTTCTGGGGTCATACCTCTGCCTTTGGTTCAATTTCATCATATATGAGGTTCTAGGAGCCTAGAATTTCCTTTTTTTTTTTTTTTTCCACTTTAATTTTCTTTTTTTTTTTTTGTTTTGATAACAGCTGAATGTATTCCAGGAGCTCACAGAGACAGCAGGTAGCCTATATCCAAACTCCAAAACAAACTACCAAAATGGGAAAATTTAGAGCTGTGTGCACACAAATAAAACGTGTCTGGTTTGGTGGAGCTATGCCAGTCACACCAGTTAAGAACCTAGTTCAGCACTGGGTTACTTCCCTTGTTCAAAGAAATGGCTTGCAGTATTTGCAACATTTTCCTGGATTGTGTACATGAGTTAGATTTTCAGCATTTCCTATTTTCAATTACTTTGACTGAGCTTGGAACCAGTCCCCAGCCTCATATAATAATGCCTTTTGTATCTGCACTTGGCACACCCAGCCAGATCTGTGCAGAGAATCATTTCTGGTGGAACAGCATTGCAGAGAGGAATGGCTTTTCATAAAAACTTTTAAANAAGAAATGGCTTGCAGTATTTGCAACATTTTCCTGGATTGTGTACATGAGTTAGATTTTCAGCATTTCCTATTTTCAATTACTTTGACTGAGCTTGGAACCAGTCCCCAGCCTCATATAATAATGCCTTTTGTATCTGCACTTGGCACACCCAGCCAGATCTGTGCAGAGAATCATTTCTGGTGGAACAGCATTGCAGAGAGGAATGGCTTTTCATAAAAACTTTTAAATATATGTGTATATATATGTGTGTTGGCAAATGCTGCATAAATGTTATAGCTTATCCTGGCAAAACAGCACTTTTGCTGTTACAGGGGATTTCCTTAGGGAAACTGGTATAAATTATCCCAGCAGAAGCATCCTTTTTGCTGGTTGTGAGGAAGGTGGGTCCAAGAGCAGTGCCAGTAAGGCATTACTAACACAGCTTTGGCCTTGGAACTGACTCAGCATTGTTCAGACTTGTGCCGAGGAGGTTGGTGTGTTTAAAATTTGAGCCGGAGCATCTGTGCAGCTTCTTACATGTGTGTTTTTTCATAATGACAAATCTTTTATTAGCATCTTTTTCAGGGAAAAACATAAATAGTCCCTGTGAGTAAATCTATGTTAAAATGAAAGAAGCCGAGGTTGGATTTAATGGTGACCCAGGCTCTTTCTCACTCTTTCTTTCACTAGCAATTTAGGGATCAGTATCACCTCCTCCAAAGGACACTTTGGTGTCAGTGCTGCCTAGACTAAAGACTATTGTATTTTGAAGGCTTCATTGCATTCAGGAGTTCTAGAAAATCGTGCTGGAAAGGAGGCTGAGTGGGAGATGCCTGCATTCACGTGGCTGTAGGATCTGAGGGCTGGTGGAACAGCTCCACGTGCCGCGGAGCCGTCGCTTCCCTGTGCAGAGCAGTTGTCATAGCCTAAGAATCGCTCCCCGTAGGTTGCAGCTGGAGAGGTCAAAGTCATCACCCACTTTGGGAGGTGGGGTTTGAGCCTGTGTGTGCTCTGGGTTTGTACTTTGGACCCCAATCTGCTGCCTCTTGTATCAGGGTTATGTTAAGCCCGAGTAAAAATAATTTGAGCCGTGGCGTACGAGCTCATTGTGCCTTAATAAAGAAAACAACACCACATTCACTCATCACACTTTGAAATTAAAGCTGCAATGTCATAAAAGGGAACTTTTATTGTTTTCAGAGAACATAAAAGCCCTTGGAACAAAGTCAGAAGGGTATTTTGATGAATAAGGTCAAAGTCTGGTGTACATAAAGTGAGCATTGTACAGCATTATAGGTTGTACTGAGTGTCAGCAAGTTACCAGAAGCCCTGATCCTGTCAACACTTGAATGTGTGCGTGAGTTTGCCCTTGTAAATACCCTCATTCAAATACAACTGCAGCAAAGTTATGCTCAGACATGAGTGTTGTAAGAATCAGCATTTTCCTAGTAAAATGTTAAGGAATCAGGATTCTGAAATCCCAAATTGGCCTCAAAGAGCCAAAATGTGGATTTTTCAATTACACTGAACTTTCAAAGCTCTCTTAAGCTTTTCTTTAGACAACCTAAAGTATTTCATCTTGCTGTTCATTTTTTTTTAAATAACATCCATTAGTTTGAAATAACAAATATTGTAACTGTAAAAAAAAAAAAAAAAGCAAACCCACATAATGACATTCCAGAAGTGTTTTCTTTTATTTTTTCCCCATTCAGTAAGATTTCCTTATAAATGACCAAGTTTGCAGAGAAAGACTTAACTTTGGCACAAATATTCTTTCTCAATATTTTTATGATGAGTTCTAATATTCAAGACAACTGAAAATCTGCTTTCCTGAAAAAAGTTGTAATGGTGAAATTGCTTTCAAGCCCTTTCTTGACTGGATTAAATGATTTTTTTAAAAAAATCTGCTTTCAGTATCCCTTCCTCTTCCCCCAGTTATCCTAAAACTTGGAGGTTTGGAGTGTACAAAATCTTTTTATAGCTATTTTTGTATGTTTTTCCAAATTATTATGAAATTTTTAAAAGGTAAAATAGCACTTCTGTTTTGGAGAAGGCAATTCAATCACGAAAAAATACTTTTTGTTGCTAAAAGGACAAAAAATGCATTTAATTGTCTAAATTTCAGCAGAGACTAATATCAAACCTTTGGAAAGTGTAAGTTCCCTGCTTTGGCTTTAGCTGGTGGAGGCTGAGGTGCATCTCTCTGTACCTCTTGCTCTGTGATGGCTGGTGCCCTTCATGCTGGGTGACATGCAGCTCCATTCCCCAGCAGTTGTAGTTATTCCTGTTTCTCAAAGAGGCAGTATTTAACTTATAGTACCTCACCATGGCCCAAATTTCCAGTCAAAGCAAGGATGGCCTTGGGTGTGGATCCTCCCCATCCAGGGGACCTGAGAGATGCAGCAGGAGGACGAGAGGAGGAGGTTGGAAGCCGTGCTGCCTTCCCCCTCAATCTCAGCTGTTTGAAGCTTTAAACAATTTGAATAATGATCCTGAAGGGCGGAATAAAAGGTGGCAAGGAGAGCTTGTTGAAACAAATAAGTTTTTTCTTTTTTTTTCCTTCTCCACATGAGAGAAGGCAGACTGAGACTTACAATGAGCGGTGTGAGTCACTGAGACAGAAAAAACCCACCAAGCCACAGCCTGTTTGCTCGTGCAATGGCTGTGCTGTTGCCCTCCTCCATCCCTTCCCTGTTTTGCTCCCGAGCCCACATGGCAGGCATTACATGCCGATCTATTCTTGAACTGTTTCTGGTTTCTTTGTGGCACCAGCTGCAGGGGAGCGGAGTCACGCGAGCGAAGGCAGGATGTTTGGTGGCCCTGCCAGCTGTGCCCAGCCTGGCCACCCCACAGTCTGGCACAAAACACGGAGAAAGCCTCATCCACCAGATTTCTCAGCTCCTCCCAAAGCGTGTCTGCATTTATCCCTGGGTGAGGGGGGAAAGAAAAAACAACAAACAGACAAAAAACAACGAGGAAAAAGGAAAGAAAAAGAAAGGATCAAAGTGTTAACTGTAAAACATCTTGTGGTGCGAGGTGGAAGTGAAAGTAGGGTGATCAGTGAGATAATCGATGGGGATGTAACTGAAGTGCATTTTCCAGCAGCTCGCTAGAATAACGAGAAGCCCACAAAGGACATGGGAGATGCAAACAAGCTTTGTTGCCCTGTCATTATTTTTAGGAGCAATGTGATACCACTGAGGACTGGTTAATAACAGATAATTGCTGGCTTTATTCTTGCTTTTCTCTCTTTTTTTTTTTCCCCTCCCCACTTCCCTGAATGGTTTTATGGGATATGGACTTAGTAATGTTGTGGCAAAGTGTCATTTCTTGTTTTATTGGAATGACTCAAGTGTGTGCGCTGTGGTGGAGGTCAGGAGAACGTTTATGAAGTTTGCACTGTGGTTAATTAGTAGGAGTAGGCAAGTTTCCTTCCCCCTGTCTCTTTGCTCCAGTGGGGGGACGGAACAAACCGTCCATAAATTTGCCTGGACCATGCTGACCTCACACAAGTTTGATCCTGAAGTGATGCCCAGTAAATCAGCCTATGACTTCTCCCAGGGCCCCCTATTCCTGTGCACTGCTGTCCTCAGGCTCCACAGGAGCTGCAAACCTGCCTGTGTGAAGCTTATAGCGACCCTTGGATTTTGGACTGCCAAGGGGTCTGAGCAAGCAGCTGCTCTTCCTTCTTTGCCCAGGCCATTTGAGTGACATTTGGCAAACACTTTTCTACCTGTGGCCAATCTTCTGTCCTGCTCTGGATTTGCCTTTGTTAGGCTACGCCAAATGCTGCTGGTCCCAGGTCCCAGGACAGCCACAGGTGTAAAGAACAGGGCAAGTGGAAAGGAAAAGTGCTTTTGTGGTTGGTGGTACTGCAATAAAACAGACTTGCTCCTTCTGATGAATTTAGGTCGCTATTCCAATAAAACCTTCATATTATTGTATTAGTTGATATAACTCATTTTTATTTTATGTTTTTATTATCTTAAGGCCAGCTCTTGGCTTTATTTTATAGCCTTGATTTAGCTGTCTGACTTCCTGGGACGGCAGAGAGATTCTCAGCTGTCATCGAAGAGCTCTCAATTGCTCATGGGTTTGTACTTGGTGACTTAATGTGAGACCCAGGGACTGTATTTGCAAGGATCTGCAGCCCTGGTCAGGCAGCCAGCTCACCCTCAAGCTCATCGTGTTCTTTCTGAACTTCCACAGCAGTGTTGAAGGACTCCATGAGGGAAGTTTGGCCATTGATGGCTCTTGGGTACTAACAGAGACCCAGAAAGGGAAATATCCGACAGCACAGACTATTGAAGTGTTCAGCTGCTTGGAGAAGAATTCAAAATGCTTAAATTTGGTGGAGATGAACAGGAGAAAATAGGAGAATGATCAAGGAGAAACGAGGTTTTCCACAAACTAAAAGAAGAAAGGTCATTAAATTAGAAAGATTTTTCATTTTTGACCCAGGGATTTTTTAAGAGACTTGTGTGTAGAAAAGATGAGGCAGAGAGTTTTATGCTTGTTTTAAATTATGTGACTTGGCCTGTATAAATTAAGGCTGAAAATGAAAAATAATTTTTGTTGTATTTCAATGCCCTGCCTCTTTAAGAAATAATCAGAGCACAGATTAAAAAATAAAGCCTCTGGAAGTACAGTTGTTCAGATCTGATCTGGGTTACACTAGTAGAAAATCCAGAATGCAGTCATAAAATGTGTTAATACACATCAAAATAATATTACCGAAGAGATTTGCTCTTTTGAATGAGATATATCAAGCAGAAAATTTTACAGCGAAGGGGAGGTAGCCACCCAGTTTAACTTTATAGCTATCTATGTGGGTAAAAAATTTATAGCCATAACGTGGGGTTGCAAAATGTGAAGCTTGAGGTCAGGAGTCAATCTCTTATTTCAGCCTGCTCCATAGTCTGGTGGTGTTGGACAAAACAGCTGCTAGAGCTCCATTCAGGCCATGGGGTCACAGAAATATTTCACGGGGCGGTTGTGATGGGATGCCCAGCCCCACGTTTGGCTTCCTCATGTTCTTCAGAGCAATGCTGCAGGCAATGAATGTATCAGAAGAACTGAAGTGTTTGAGACTGCAGGTTTGGGAAGCAGCAGAGAAAGGTAATCTGAAGGGATGCAGATGGAGAAAGTGGCGTGGAAAAGGCCTAAGAAATGTTTGGGCCAGCAGAAAGTCAACAAAGCTGATGCTGGCTTGGCTGTCAGGACTCCTTTGAGATAAACTCCCAGTGGAGCAGAGACACTGTTTGCCTGCTGCAACCCTACAGTTTTCATCATCCTTTTGTGCCACATTTGATTTATAGAGGCACTTAGTGGCCAGATGTGAGGGTATAAGCATCAGTCAGGGAGGCGCTAATATATTCTTTTTGTTTCTAATGAACGTCCAAGTACTTAGTCTCACTTTTAGAACTCTATATTGTGAATGTTGGTTAAATTAATCAGTAACTGCTCAGCAGAGGTGTTCAGAGGAAGCCTAAAAACCAAAAATAGCAACTCATGTTCAAATCACATTAAGAGGGGGGTGGAGCCATCAAAAGGAAGGAAATTAAAACTGAAAGCAATCTTAACTTGTGCTATTAGAGATGGGGGACCTGGAAACCCAATATGTCTGAAAGCGACCTTAAGGTGGTGGTGAACAGCAGATGAAATCCAAGTTCTTAATGCAATGCCAAAGGCAAGGAACAAAATAGCTGTTTTAAGACCTCCCACCACTAAGCTTCTGTACACATGATTACAATGAGCACTGACATCTTGGTGCTGGACAAAGATACCAGAGAGTCAGGTTTTAGAGGACAGGTAATGTTTAAAGAGTTCAGAAGACTGAATCATGGGGAAAGCAGAGAGGCAGTGCTTATGAAGAAAATTAATGTCAAAGGAACAATTACTGCTGTTGAAAAACACTGGATGAATTATAAACAAAGGAAGAAAATGAATCATTAAAGGTGAATTTGATGCAGGTTTAAGGAATGAAGTTCCAATGGATGCAGATATATAAAAGCATAAAGAGAAATCTTTTGGAGCAGGCAGCATCATAAACAGTATATGAATTTCAAATAGTGGCACTCGGAAGCTCAGTCTTAGATCAAAGGTCTAATTTAATTCATGGTCATTCTGAACAAGGGACCTGAAGTGAAATGCCAAGCTTTAGGGAAAATCCAGATCACTTCCAGATTGTGACTTCCTGGAGGGCTATAACTCCAGGATGATATCTGTTTTGAAAAACAAGAAATGTTGGCATAGAGTGATTATGGGGATGCTGTAATGGCAGATGGGCACCAGAGTGGAAGTTCTAACATGGAAAGGCAACATGGGGTATGGACTACGTGCAGTATTCTGCCTACTCAGCTTATGGTAGGTGGTCCAGGTTTCTTCACTCTCCCGGGCACAGTTGAGTCTCCCAGAAAAAAAAAAATTGAAAAATTGTTTGTGCCTTTAATAATTGAGCCACCCTTGGTGGCACATGAGGGAGAGCATGCATTTCAAATTACTGGAGAAAAAGAAGTGGTTCACAATCTTATCCCAGTTTGTAAACCCACCAAAGTGTCTGAGAGCCTTGAACAGCCTCCAGCATCACAATGTTTGCCTATCCCAACTTTGTCTCATTATTTTCCTTCCCTTGCACCTCTGTGCGTCTGGAGCCCAGCTGAGAATGAAATGAGCAGCAGCGAAGGACTGTGAGAAAGACGATTTGTGTGGTAAACCCAGCACAGCCAGAAGCAGGAAGTACCAGATTTATCATGGGAAATCCTCTTCTTGTTAGATGTTTCCAGCCTACTTCTCCAGGCTTAAGCTATCTCAGTGCTGCGTGTAGGCCCTGGTTCAACAGGGATGCTCTGCATTTGCCAGACTTGAAATGCATGAAGTTAATTAGCACCCTGTTAAATCAGGGCTCTGTCACTGTGTCAGACAATCCCCATTGACTCAGAGCTGCTTGAAAATTTCCTGTCTCCTGGGATAGCATAATAAAGCAACAGAGGGAGTTTAAGTTACTCAAGATGGGGTTGGATTCCCCATGCTCTGCTTTGGAAATGTCCTTTCTGCCCTACTCCAGCTCTGGCCCTATGTAATACATGTGGCTTTGGGGCTCCAGGCCGCCTCCTGAGGAGCAGGTCCTCTGCCTGCCATCACTGTGGCAGCCCTGCACCCAGTCACAACCTCTCTGAGGCTGGTCCTCACTTTTTCCATCACATCCAGACTTAGAAGCTCATTTTCTTGCTTCCTTGTGCTACTGGGTAGTGCTGAATCAGTGCTGCCTTCGGGCCAGACTGTGGACAATACCTGTGTGTATCCATTTTCTCTGCTGCTGTGGACAAAGAGAAGCCCAGCCCTCCCTCCCTGTCTTCTGCTTTGGTTGTCCTCAAAGGTGGATTTTCACACCTTGGCGCTGGAGAAGGATGCAGAGCTCTTAGGAGCCTTCTGTATGTGCAGCCACTGGCAATAGGGAGCTGCACAGCTTCCCTATGCACCACGTTGAGAAGGATGTTTGTCTGTTTTCCCTTTATTCTATTTCCTGCTGGGTCTCTTTGATGATCATTAAGTAAGAAGAGACGGTTAGATCACTCCCTCTGTGCTTTCTCTGTTATTCACGATTTGTGTTTCTCCCATCATAGTCCATCCATCTGCCTTTGTGATTCAGGGTACCTGCTTTTCTCTGGATGAGCCTCTGTCACTGCTGCACCGGTCTGAGTTGTATGTAAATTAGCACTAATCAAGAGGAATAAGCCAACCAACAGCTAGGACATAGCAGGGTGTCATGAATGATTTATAATTATTTCCTCCTAAAACCACTTGACATTTGCCATTACTTGAAGTCTGTTTGCTGTGCTTGAATCAGGCAGAAACAGATCTCCCGTTGAACATAATGAAGGTCATTCCAGCAAGCAAAACTGTATGTACTGTCTATGGCTACAGTATAATTTTATTGATTTAAAGTGTTTTAAGTAAAGGCATTATTTCAAGCCTGGAGATAAAGGTGGCTCATTGGTGTAATTGCACAGTAATCTTGTTCAGTGCCCCAAATAACACTGTGATGTGTCCTAATTTATGGACAGTGTGTACATGAAGTGATTAGAGGTCTGGGATGATGAGGCTGCAGTATGGAGGGCATGAATGAGTGGGAGGAGATGGCAGAGTCCTAGGCAGAGGCACTTCATGAGGGCAGCCAGCTCCGCTTCGCACTTGGCCAATGTTCTGCTCGCGGCTGCTGCTCGTCACAGGGGAGCAGAGGTCAAAAGCAAGGACTGTGAGCCATGCAGCTTGGATGTGAATCTCTCAGGGGGGCTCACAAAAATTTTGGGGGTGTCTAGAACTGGATTTTTGAGTCAGGCCCGGCTCTTCCATTAATTACATAGCAGTCTGTTTTCACTGTGGATGGTGTGGATCTTCTTTGCTGGAGCTGCTTCCTAACAAAATGAAGCCAAAGAGAGGCTGAAGGTTGTTGCAGACATTATGTTAATGACTTGCCTTCTTAAGCTTTGATGATTCTTTATTCAAATTAAGAACTTTAGCAACATGGCTTCTCAAAGCATCCGTTTGGATGCTGGTCTGGAGCCTCTGGGAGTGGATGTATCCTATCTTATGGAAGTCAAGCCATGTATCACCCTGGCTGTAGGATTCTCATGGCTGTGAGACCCCAAATCTGGGAGAGGGCAACCGAGGAGAAGTCCTGAAGGTGAGTGTTACAGTCTTTTTAGGCCAAGAAATTTCAAACTACATAAGCTGAGTGTAAGAGGACCCAGCACAGCAGACTGAGGATGCTGAGCAGGAGTAAGCTGGCCTGTGACCTTGAGTTTCCATACTGTTGTATTTTGCTTTGATACCATAGTGACTATTAAAAAAAAAAATGTGAGAAGTGATAGATTACAGCAGAACTCATGCAAATCTCTCGTGTTATTTTAGCAAGTTAATATGTGCCTAGCACATCCCAGTGGGATGCCAGTGGCTTCCATGGAATTTCACTGGAAATGAACTGGGAATGTCTGGTCAGAGAGGGAAGCCTCAGGCTGCTGGCAAACTTTTGCTCCCTCTCTGATTTTATTTAGATAAAATATGTATGTATGTATGTATATACAGTAATTTAAGGCCAAGACTATTGTATTGGCTATCATTTTCTGAAGGTTTTGAAAGAAAACAGGAGCTTTGTTGCCTTGCAATGGAGCTGGGGAAGCTGAGTTGAGGTGAATCTTCTCTAACATGACTGTAAGGCTGGCCTGAGAGAATACCCAGGGACTGATTATCATAATTTCATTGTCAAGCTTTCGCAGTACAGGCTGGGAGATCTTGAGGGCTCTATTCTGGACTTGTTGCTCTATAATTCTTTCCTTACCACCTGGCATGGTGGAAGGACAACGTACCTATTAATTTTGGAGTTGTCCCGAAGGGCTTGTGAGGCCAGCTTTAAGGCATAAGTGAGTTTGACAAAGCACAACCTGAAAGGAGAATTTTTTTTGTGAAGACAAAGGCAAGGTATGATAGGAGAAATCAGCTGCATGAAGAGACCTTAGACAGCAACCCTGGAAGGGTGAGAGGAAATGGGTTGTATGGTTTGGAGAAAAAAAAGAAGAATGGTGAGATATGATACAAACATTCCAATACCTTGAGGTCGCTGTAGTGGCGAGAAATAATCTGTTGTGTACTTTCATCAGTGTTCAGACAGGGATCATGGATTCAAATACAATCAGGGCACCAGTGGAGCTCTTCATCAGGTTCGCATTGCTCATGTTACCTCCTCAGCAAGAAGCCTCTAAGCTTCTGGGCTAGGAGGTTCCAAGGTGTCTGTGTAGGTCTATTTGCTACCTGCCACACCATGGGTGAAAAGATAAGGATCCTTTCTCTGCCAAGGGACTGGGCTGCAGGTGGTAGGATTTTTTTTATTATTATTTTTTTTCACTTGGTGCTTTATAGATGGAGAGCTGGCTGAACAAGGAGGTCCTGTGCACTATTGCTGTCTCAGCACCAAGCATGGACAGAACATGGTTCCATTTGCCTGGAAGTGACTGTGAAGACACCACACTGCCCTCTGAGATGGCAGTTGCTTGCATCTACCACCCACGTGAAAGAAGGATGATGTGCCTTAATGGAATTTGCCCTGTCCATGGATTCAAACCCCAACTTTACTGGTTGATCCGGGCCACAGGGCCATAATCCTCTCCTAATGGGAACATCCCTGCTGTGAATGACTAGAACCACTGCTGCCTTCTCCCTCTCATTTTCTGTGACAGTGATGAGACAGTAAAAGCAGTCCCTGCTTAGGGTTTTGACTTTATAACATTTTGGCTTTAGAAGATTTTTGGAATCTGACTAGACAGAAATAGAAAGAAAAGCCTCTAGAGTGGCAGGCAGGGCATATGAAAATGTCCATCAGTTCCTCTCTACTTGGGTGTGTGCTTCAAGGGTGAAGATGGCTGTGGTAAAAGCATTATCGATTATGAGGCCTTAATTGCTTTTGAAATGACCACAATCTTTTTATTACCACAGCAAAACGTGCTTTGGACTCCACTGTGACCAGTGTTTAGATTGAGGCAGACCACAGGATGAAAAGAGCATGACCCTGCTACTCATTTCCCCACGCTCCTGTCTAAAAACAGATAGACAAAAAAAGAAAAAAGAAATTTTCCACATATTCTAGTCCTTGGAGCTCGGCAAGCTGCATATAGCTGGAGGCTGCAGTGTTTGAGGTCCTGTGTTACTAATTTTGTGGAGCAGAGGATTTGCATTTCCTCACTCCTCCATGCAGTCTGGAGGCAGTTTGCTGGTCATTTTATGTTCTCAGAGAATATTCTTGCCCACTTCTTCAAGAGGAGGGAGCTCTTTAGCCTGTTTTAGAGGCAGCACCAAAGCAAAGCCTTCACATGTAACAGTCAATGTTGAAGACCCCCTCTGGAGATCAAGTCAATGCCCAGGACATTGCCCACCTGGGTGTTGAGTATCTCCAGGGACAGACCTTTCTTGTCAACCTGTTTCAGTGCTTGACCAGCCTCA
>VYZR01010686.1:8113-20296 GCA_013400675.1 Oxylabes madagascariensis | reverse complement strand
AGGAAAAACCACATTTTCTCATTCTTACAGGGAAACTGTATTTTCCAAACAGCCCGTTCCCCCTGGCACTCGAGGCTCAGACTGAATAATTCCTGGGATGGTTTACCTCATCCCACCCAGATGGTTTTGACCTCAGGTTGCCTGCAGGACACAGAAGGACAGAAGCAAGCAGACAAACCAGTAGCTACCATGCATTAACCAGTCTAGAGACCTGAAGAGGCTGGCAAAGGGATGAGAAGTTTTCTACTTTACTTTTTGTTAACTTCTCTGTAGGGCCATTCACACTCTGCCAAGTAGCACAAACTGAAAAGAGGAGACAGAAACTTCAAGCCAGTTTCCTAGAAATTAGGTGAAAGTGGATCCTTTTTATATAGTGGATACAGAAGAGAAGTGGTGTAGACAACTTTTTAAGGAAAAAAATTCCTCAGGCTGCACCAGCCCCATAAGGCTTTGGAGATAAACTGGAAAGGTGTATTTACCCACAGATACTACCCAAACCTGGCTGTCGTGTTCCACCTGCCCCCTCTTCTTCCTTCTTGTCCATACTTCAGAAACCATAATCTCCGCCTCATCTCCTACCTTTCCCTCACTGGGGACACATCAGCTCTTGAACTGTCTCCTATCTTCCCCTTGTGCAGCCTGAACACACGTCCATGAAACCGAGAAAACCAGCCCTGGAAAAGACCAGGAAGCTTCAGAAATCCCTGTTTCTAGACGATTCCAGAATCTGGAGCAAAAGATGGCCTTGCTGCTATGGTGACCTAATTCTGCATTTGCTCCTCCTTGTACCTATGGAACAGATTTCCAGGACCAGCTCCAGGTAGGTGCTGGAAGTCCACCTGGGCAGGAAACGTGGATGAAAGAAGATCCATGTGTCCCACAGGACTGTGTAGAAGGTAACTGTGTCTCAGACTCCAGCTGACTCCTCCCTGCAGCACTGTTCATGTTCCCAAATAAACAGGAAAACACACACAAATACTTTCTGTTTGGAGCTCTCTCTGCTTTCCCTCCTTGCTAAAAAGTGTCTCTGCAGAATCTGGGATTCATTTCCTTGGAAGGCGGGGAAGCTTTCACTTAGAGCCTCCCAACACTCTGACTCTCAAACACCCAAAATGCCAATCATGAATCACTCTGGATGAGGCAAAGCACTCTCTTGCATAAATTAAGAAATTCCGGAGCGAGAGATAGCGTGAGTAGAGAGTAAACTTCCTTGCTGCGCAGCTTGCCAAACTCTAGAAAGAAAACCTTTGAAAAAGTGGCAGAATGATCCTATTTCCTGTTGATTTACTCTCTCCAGCCACAGAAGGGATGATGGTGACACAGACCACGCCGGCTTGAAAAGCAGCTCTAAGGAATTGCCATGGCTGGATCATGTCACCAACAGAGGCATTTCATACACGCACTCAGTCACACGCAGCCGTGGCAACACCGATTTATTGTGTCACCATTTCACACCCTTCTCTTTCCCCCTCACAGATAATTAACTGCACTTCTTTTTAATCCCAAGCAGGGTGCATTGCTTGCACACCTCTCAGCAAGCCCTGCAGAAGATGCCCTCTCTAGGGCAGCGTCGCTGCAGGGAGTGTGTGCGAGGAGGGAAGGTCTCTTTCCAAAGTTCTCTGAGTGCCAGGGCAGAGCCAGCACCCCCACACGCAGCGCCAAAACCAGACCACGAGCACAGGACGAGGGGTTTTCCTCTCAGTGCAGGACCTGTGAGGAGAAGGGCTGGGGAGAGCCTGTCCTGCTCCCCAGGTGCTGCCTGTGCAGTGTCCGGGAGCCTCTCCCTGCCTCTGCTGAGTTCCCAGCCACAGGTTCAGCCTCTAATCTGGGAAAAGAAAAACCCGGTCAGGCCCAGCACCACCCTGGAAATCCAGCCCACCTATCTCCTGTGCCAAAGCTGTGTTTACAGCTTCCCTCAAACCAGGTCAGCGGGTTCTCCCCGGCCCTGCACAGTGTGGGATGTGCATCCACTCACTGAGCTCTGTGCACAGGAGCTGCATCTCTGCACCTCACAAAACCTCCCCTGAAGCTGTGGGTTTCCGCCCTCTCCCCTCAGGCAACCATATCAGAAGCCATGCAGATCTCCTGGGATGTCCTCTACGACCCAGCCACCCGACTGAACCTCTCACAACAAAGCCAGATGAAGCCCTGGTGATGGAGCGACTGAAAAAAGCTATGCGCAGAGGGAATTTTCTAGCACCACTACAAGAGGAAAACACCTTCCCTTGGTATTTCAGCACTGCACAACCACAGCTGGAAACACACAGATTGCAGGCTACAGACACGGCCTCACCAGCTAGCCGAAAACAAAAATATTTAATATGAAAAACTTAAAATTTAAAACTGAAAAATTAATAAAAATCAATTTTAAGGGGTAAAAATGGCACAAGTATTTTGCTGAAACCATTCAAAATTCCAATTTGGAAAATGGACCTCGCCCTTTGGAGATACTTCTCCTTAAGGCTTTAATCGCTGTGGAAAATATTCGTCATTGTCATCTTCACTTTTCTCCTGCAGCAAGTTAAGGCATGAAGTCAAGAAACAGTGTTCCCCTCCAGCCAGAGAGCCCCGACAGGGCTTCCCCATTCAAATCCTTGGTCCAATCCGTTGAAGTTCTGCCTCAGAGGAGGTAGAAGTGAAGTTCTGCCTCAGATCGTTTTTTACTGTCCAAACACTAAATGAGAACTGGCCTTGGACCAGAGAGCAGGAATGGGGGTAAGACCCCACCTCACTTCCTGCAACATCTGAGCTTTGTTGGGAATCACGATGGAGCTCAGCCTCACGTTCCTGAGCTCTTACGGGGACAGAAACGACAAGGTCTGTCTGTGCTGAAGTTTTCCAGACATTCCCCATCTCCTGCAGAGCTTTTCCCACTCCGTCCCCACACTGGGCCTGGTGACCAGCCCGACAAGGGTCATTTCCCATTTCACCTTGCTCAGAGTCCCTTTCCACCGAACGTGGGAGGCTTTTCTCAGTCCCTGGCGTCAATCAGACCCTTTTACTTTGAGAGAGGAGGCCCAGAGAGGAGAAGGGCTCCCAGTCACAGCTCACCATTTCTGACCATGGTTCACTGTTTTCTGGGCTCCTCAGTGCCTCTGGCAGAAAATGACTGTAATTAAGTGGTAACAGTTTGATGAGAAAACCATTCCTCACACTTCAGGCTTCACCAGCCTCTTTTTGACAATGCGCAAAAGTCACAAAATAAAAACTTTGGAGTTTTCCAACATTTCTTTTTCCTTTAAAGTTTAAAAAAGAGTTTTTCAGAGAGNACCATTTCTGACCATGGTTCACTGTTTTCTGGGCTCCTCAGTGCCTCTGGCAGAAAATGACTGTAATTAAGTGGTAACAGTTTGATGAGAAAACCATTCCTCACACTTCAGGCTTCACCAGCCTCTTTTTGACAATGCGCAAAAGTCACAAAATAAAAACTTTGGAGTTTTCCAACATTTCTTTTTCCTTTAAAGTTTAAAAAAGAGTTTTTCAGAGAGAAGAGAGGGGAAAAAAAAAAAAAAAGCCACCACCAAATTCAGTCCCCAGACATGGAAAAGACAGCTGAAGGAAAAATTTTTGCAACTTTCCCCTCCCATGAGCAGCTGGTGTCAATGGCATTTTTGAAGCAGCACAGAAGATCAAAGAAATGTTAATTGAGGTAAATAAATATGGGCTTTGTGTGTATAGATGTTGCAGGCTTACGTTGCTGCTGTTTATCACACTTAGGCCACTGAAGAGAACACCTCCTACAGCATCTGACACCTCTGCTATCCTTCAGCCAAAATCTTCCCACAAATTTGAAGGTCCAACAAAAATTCATGAATCTGCACATGTAAATAACTGGGATGTATTTAAAATTTCCCAGCAGAAAAGCAACTTATCAAAAGCAGTCTTTTCACCAAAATGTGTGAATCTTGGAGACAAAAAAACCCCAAACAGTTCTAAGTTAGTATTTACAGTCAAAACAGCTTCCCCACAGGGTTATTGCTCCGAGCACCAGCTGGCTTCCAGGTATTCTCTTGGCAGACTATTCCAAGTTTGCTCCAGGAGCTGTTCCAAAATGTTTCCATAATTAAGCATTCTGTGAAGCAAGAATTTATACTTTCTGTATAAACTGTAAATGTAAGGACATAAATTGTCCATGTAAGGACTGTAACCAAAGGACCACTCACCCAGCTCTTCTTTAATCCTTCTCCCCCAGCACAGGCAGAACCACATTAAAAGCAGGAATGACTCAAAATCTAGAGCACACGCTTAGGACACAGATTTTACATTCAAACCTACAGAACACAGGGAAATTCAAAAAATGGTTGTTGCATCCTCAGATGGAAGATGAAATTTTTCACATGCAAAAATTCACAAGAGATTGGGTACAAGGAAGCCTCCCTGCTGTAATTTTATGACCTTTTAAGGCTCAATCACATCCTGCATCTGAAATACAACACACACAACTGACAAGCCTGAGAGAACAAAACTTGAGTGTTCCCACCCTCAGGTCAGAGCTCAAATTGCTAATTAGCACCATGGCCGTGCCCAGGGATTCTCCCCGCACTGCAGCCTTTCCGGAGGGATAAATTATCCCACAGGAGTGGCAGCCTCTTTAAGGTCCTTATTTTACTGTGAAATATCTTGTGCCTTTATTTGTGTGCTGATTGCAAATTGGGCTGTAATTAATAGCCAGGCAAATATTTGGGTTTGGTGAAATGCAATGGGCTCCCAGCCCCATTGGTTGGTGTGGGAGAGGTGAATTAGAGTGACCTGTAAGAGCTGGCATAAAAGACTGAGAATATGAATGAATATGAGAAATTAATTCTAGAATGAAATAACTCATTAGAAAGGAATATATGATCAGCTGTGCAACGGTCTCCGTAATTCCCCAAACCGAGCAAAGTGTTGCCATCAAATAAAATCATGAGAATTGTGGTGTGGTTTGGGGGAGAACAGAGAGGAAAAGAGACCTTTTGGTTGGGTGTTTATGGCCAAAGGCGCTCCCAAGCCAGTATCTGTCCCAAATTATAAATCTCCAGGTTTTAGATGTGAAGGGAACACAGATGAGGGGGAGTGGACCCAGGGACATTTACAGAAAGGAGAAGGGCACCAGGCTGAGCAGAAGTGGCTCCCGCAGGAAATTAGGGGAAAATACACAGAGAAATTCTGTCTGGCTCTTCAGCTGATGAAATCAGGAAGCAGCTTCAGTGGAGGTTTTTATAAGCAGCCAAATGTAACACTGAGTTACCTTCAAGTGTTGTTTGCTTGTCTGAGCTTGGGTTTTTTTGGGGGGTGTTTTTTGTTGTTTTTTTGAGGTGAAACAAACTTTAATGAATGTACGCTGAAGAAACTTTTGAAGAAGGTGCACCCCAACAGCCTTTCCAACTGAAAATTCAAAGTTTCTCATAAGCAAATATTTTACTCCTGTTTTATAAAGGTGAAGAACAGGGGGCAGAGGCACAAGAGGCACTTTAAGATTTTCCTGAAGTCTAAAGGTGACAAAACAGAGGAATTAAGACAACTAAGTAGAAACTGTAGAAGTCCATTGAAATAAATTTATCCTGTGGAAGGTCTTACATTGTATTTATCCTCTAAACACCCACCTGAAAGCAGCAATTCTGCCCTTGACTTACTGACTTAATTCCATCCATTTTAGTGTTGCATTTCCAAAGCAGCACTTCATCCCAATGGAACTTGAAAGTTCTTCAGGGGAAAGTCCTGACAGCAACTTCTTCTTTGCAAAAGGACCTGCCCAAGATTTAATCTTCCCCTGAACAATTATTTCTGTTTGATGAGGAAAAAAACCCTCATAAAATTGTTATAATTGGTGTCAGCTTAAACCACACACAAACTAAGAAATGAAAGAATATCTCTATTAATACTGCTTTTGTAATGCAGTGTCTGTCTCCCAAAATGAACTGCAAGCACCTAAAAATAGCGACAAAAAAACCTTTGGGGCAATATTACCTCTGAAGGATAAACCGCTCCAGAATTTTATTCAGCACACAAAATTCCTCTGCTCCACCCCTCTCCTGTTCACAGGCAAGGAGCCCATAAAAAAATAGATTTGTAATAAAAATCCCTGGAATTTGTGCAGTCAAGCCCTTTATGAACGTTATAATTTTTAGATGTTGAGTTAGCACAAGAACACTACTGTCCAAGATTTATCACTCCAGCTTTGGATTCTTCTTTCTACATTTAGCTCTTCCAACCATCTCCAAACTTCTAAGCTAACCAGAGTTGTTTTATTAGTGGAGAATTAGGATGCCCACACAAATACTTCTTCATAGAGTCTAAGTAATTTCCTACTCCTGCAGACCTTCTTCTTTTCCATTTCTTTTCTGTGTGGCAATTACACAATTGCATGTTCAGTTTATTGTTTTATTTCTATTGGAATTCTTCTAAAAACTACAGCTTTTCTCAGTAATGGCTTTAGTTTACTTTTCCTTTTCAAGAGATTCCCAGCCAATTTGGATTTAATATAGCAATATATTGTTAAAAAAGAAGAACCTGTTTCCAGCGGCCAACAGCAGCTGGGAATGCACACCAGGAATGTAACTGCACGAATGAAAAGAGAAAGTCATCAAATATAAAACCTCTCACATCAGGTAAAAATTACTTTGAAAGGGAGTTAAACCTGATATTCCAAAACCATAACTTTGCATGAGAGATCCAACCCCAAAAGTAAGCAATATAAAATAAATATAAACTAAGTAAATAACATAATTTTCTTTATTTTAAATAAATAAATAAAGTTCATTTTAACACAAATTGAACATAAGATATTAAAAAAAGAATGTATGTAATCAGCAATTATACTACTGTCTGTGTTTGAGGCACAAAAGCTTAGTGTCAAATCTCATAGACACGGACAAAGTATTTTTCTGTATTTTCTGTTTTTACAGAGTTTTTCCAAGGCAGCTTTGGATTGCTTTGGTGTTCAGACTTCCTTTCCTGGGAACAAGACATGAAGAAGATAAGTTCTCTCAGAGTTTCACAGAGCACAGGGAACAGCTGTTGGTTTATGAAGAATCATGGCTAGAAAAGCATCATTTGCAATCCATTTTTAAACTGAAGGTAGGGAAAGGATTGCCATTAATTGAGCAGACAATTTGTATCTTCATTACATTACAAAAAAAAAAAACTTGGCCTGAGATCAGGAACCGAATTTCACAATGAACTTTATTTTTAATAAGCTGGGCTTATTATGGGCTTTGCTCTGAACATGTGGCAAACTGAATAAACTGTGAAAGAAGAAATCTGTAATTTTGATCACAATGGTCCCTCTCTCTCAGTGAAAACTGAGTTTTTCTCATCCCTGAGCAGAACCAGCATGACCCCAGCACTTGGTCAGGATTAACCTCCTCTGATGAGTAAGGTCAGTGTGAGTCCATCCAAAATACTTAAGCAATCCAATGCAGAATACAACATGAAAATTAAGGGATAATATCAGTTTCTGCTGAGTAATGAGCACAGTCCACCCTAAGTGCGTGGATGCATTCTCAGAGCGTGAATTCACACGTACGCAGCCCAGTGGGATCCCACCAGGGAAAACTTGCCAGATGCTTGATTCAAGAAGAAAGATTTTCAATTAGCACAGTAAAATACCAGTCTCTTCTCTTTCTGGGTAAAACAACGAAATGAAAGGCTTCTTTCACCAGATTGTGCTAAGAAGTGTCATAATGAATCACATCAAGAGTCCTTCAGACAATTTTAGAACAATTATTGCTAAAGGAAGTTGATTCTTAATTTCCTCCATTAAAACCTTCCAGCCTCAGTCTAACAGTGAAGCACTAATAACCACCCAGCCTTCAAGTGCATATTTCCAACAAAATTCCATCTATCTCAATGCAGAAGAACTGTGCTACCGAAGAAGCAAATTTGAAAGTTCCACTTTGTAAATGCTCAACACGTTATTGACACAAACACCCCAAAAGGATGGAGGAAACTAATTTAAAAAGGATAAAAAACCTAATGTTAAAAACGTCCCACAATTTAAGACAGTCACAATGGGATCAGCAGCAGGGGAATCAAAATGGCATCCCAGTTCTCTCTGCTTTCCAAAGGAAGGACACGTGGCATGAAAGGGCTCACGCTGAACCCAAGCAGCTGCAGTGGAACTGCTGCTGTCTGCACCCAGGGACAGCCCTGGGGCTTGAGAGGAAAATCATCTCATTGCTCTCCAGACTTCCTTCAAAACTAATTTCCGTATGTCCTAGGGAGCACATGAATAATCTTCCTCTGGAATTTTATCAGGAGATTATCTAAACAAATGGGAAATTATCAAAACAAGTGGGATGTTGTTGTCTCCATGGTGTCTCCAGGCGAAGTAAAGATGCTCGAGGTGGCCTCAGCAGCAGCTGCTTCCTGGATGGGAGATCTTTATAGGGGCTACAAGGATGCAAAAAGTCCTGGAGCAAGGACTGGTGGAATACAGAGCAGCCAAGTTCATTTTAAGTTACATTGCCAGGAAACTGAGACAGGATTAATTATATCTGGATTATGATGGAAGGAGGTCATTGCTCAGGAGAATTGGTACCTACAGCTCATCAGACCTTTAGGACATGGCAGATTTGCTGCTTTCCAAGAGGGATCTGCTACGTACAGGTGTCTCAAATACCTAGAAAATAAACAAATACCCACTCCAAAGAGCAGCAAACACAGGACAGGGGTTCTCTTAACACCTGAAAAAAAATTATGACCACAATATTGAGTATCTATAGTAAGACAGACATTAAAATATTTGGGGCAGCAAGTCTGCAGCCAGAGCAGCAAAAATGCACTCTGCATTTTTTCCTCACAAAGGAAAAAAAAGAAAAGAAGTTACTGGGTCTGACACTAAAATGGGATTTGCTCCATTTCAGGGAAGAGATTAGAGTATAAACCCTTTTAACTCACAGAGAGGAACGCTGAATTCCTCACATGCTGTATTCATGTCTTCTCCTGCATTCCCTCTTTCAAGTCCTTCTAATTTGAGTTTCAGGTTCAAGTAGCTGCAATTATGGAACAATTCAATCACAGGGTAAGGGAAAGGAAAAATATAACCCTCACCAGAGCATGGTTTTGCAGGGTGTGTTCTGCTTTAAACAAGGATCACAATTAGAAGGATTGCTCAAAATCAAGTAAATTCGTACAAATTCCTAGAATATTGGATTATTTCTCCTTATTACTCCTCAGCTCCAATAGGTTAGTCAGAACACAAATTTTCCTTTCTGTGGGTGTTGTTCAAAACCTCTGTGCAGACACCTAGAAAATTCACCAGTTACCGAGGCTGTGATGGGATTTTAAGAACAATTAAAGCTAAATTTGTTATACTGGCTGAAGAGCTGAGAACAAATCTGACAACCAGATTTTTACAAGCTCCCTTCTGCAAAGTTGAGCAGAGATCAGAAGAATCCCAACACACGAAATCTGATGCAGACTGAAATTATTGGGAAAAGCAAATTTATTTTCATCTTATTGTCATAATAAAAACCAGCCCTTTGGCTGACGTTCCAGACTATTCAACCCCTATTCTGGTGTAAGGAATTTGAGACACACTGTGGAAAACTGTGATTAAATCCAGGTTTCTCATATGAGTAGGACCCACTCCACCAGCACAGGCATTTCCAGGCATGGTCCACTCAGTGCAGAAACGCTTTCAACTGGATTACACACCTTGGACAAAGTGTCAGGGGGACAATTCGATCTGGAGAGCCCATGCAGAGCTTGCTACCTACAGGAGATCCCTGGAGATGCCCTCAGCACGTTCCCTGCAGACAGGAAGGGGCAGCAGGACATTTACACATCACCCACATAGTGACACCAAGGCACAGTGACAGGTCGTGTAATTTGGGGATTTTCCAACCGCAGAACAGAAAACTGGAAACTAAAAGAGGGTCATTGCTACACCTGTGTATGTTTTCTGAGTCAGGCACAGACAGTCCAGCAGCAATGAAGAATTGCCATTTTGTTTGGTTTCAGATGTATTACCTTTGATGAAGGGTAGTCAAAGGTTATTTTGAGCAGTTAATTATTTGTTTGGAAGCAGTCTGTCAAATTAGCATCAATTTTTTCAAACGGGTTACACTCAAAATGCCTAAAATGCAACAAGACAGAACAGGCACTGGGTGACAAAAGGGAATCCAAAACCGCAAGTTTATCGTTTCTTTTGCTGATGTTGCTTCTGAAAGAGTGACTGAGGTCGGGTTTCTGGTGAGGAACATGGTGCTGCAAAAGAACCTGCATTATATGTGTGACCCTCCTGGTCACAGCTGTGCTGTCCAAAATCAAAAGAAATAAATAACCTAAGTTTTATGGATAAATTCAGTTTTATTAAGGTGTAGCTCACTGAGCTGTGCTTAAAGCCAAGACAGAAGTTGGACATGGAAGTCCTAAGGACTGTCAGTGAGCTTCACGCTGAAAAGCCAGAAAGGGATTGGGCCACAAGAGACAACCAGAACGCAGACATCCCTGTGCAACTAAGATGAAGTGTGAAACACCTCTTGAGGCAGTCAGCTGATCAAGAAAGTATTAAAAGTAGTTGCATTAACATTTCATGAGAGATTTCCCCCTGCCTCTCCCTCAGTTACCCTTCTGCTACCACATATTTAGAAATACTTTTTTGTAATCACATCACTTGCCCGGTGATTTATAAAGCAGAATGAGCAACAGCCAAACATTTACTAGAACTGTTGCTGAGCAGTGAACAAATTACCTGCTGTGCCACAGTAGGACAAACAAGCTGGGCTGAGCGGTCCATACATAAACACTAATGATCTCGTTAACTCAAGCCATTTAATTAATCACTACCAAAGTAAAGGCCACACTTCCACCCTCTTCTGTCCCTGGATACACTGCTCCTCTCAAATGAATGAGTTCAAAGTCATCCTCTCAAAACCTATCTGTGGTCACCACCTGGCTTGCTCACACTGAACCCTTGTGAAAATGTGGAGAGGTACTTTGCATATTCCCCTACTAATTCCAAGAATTCAAATAAGTCCACATTCTCTGAAAGTGAGTCATTAGTTTTGAGTCCACCATCATCATTGTTTCCAGTCAAAACATCTCAAAAAGGAAATTACAGCAGCCAAGATAATCAAGCATTGGGGGAGATATTTTGACACCTTAGGTCTTACCATGGAAATTTGCTCAGAAATCTGAATGAATCAGCAACCTGGAAAAATAACAAAATGAGTAAAACAAAAACTACAATAGGTCATGATTCATTTTTTTTTTTTTCACTGTTCAGGGGCTACGTGCACTCACCCCAGGCTGAAGGACACGCTGGAGGAGGAGCAGGGCAGTGACGGAGGAGGAGAAACCCAAGGCAGCATCTGCACCAGCAAACGTCGGTGACACATCCCAGGTTCCAGGGCTCCACGACTGAAGGGGTGCTTTCACACCGGAATGATGAATCCAGTCGGAAAATAAGCGGACAAAGGAAGAGAGCTCAGCTGATGGAGTCATCTCTTCACCGCAGGGATCTCTTCCGAGGCATTGGGCAACGTGTTTTGCTCTTCAGGGTGACGCTGGATGTTAAACCCAGTGAATAACAGGCTCTGTAGTCATTGCCAGCCCCAGCTGGCATTGAAAATGGTGAATCCTTTCCTTCCAAGCCTGGAACAGAGGTCAAGTGGGCACTGATTTATCATTGAGGGGAAACCTTTTGGTTTTATTTGCTGATTATTTATGCTTGGTAGGGGAAAGGAGTTGGAAGCCATCTGGACATTTTTAACTGAAAATTTTCACTTTAAACACAGCAAAATCTTTAAAAACTGGTTGAAGTTAAAATCAAAAGGTTATCCAAAGGCATCGGTGATTTCAAGATTCAATAATACATTTTCATGTAGTAAAAAGTTAAGTCAAAATCACTTTTTAATGTTTTCATTTCAACAAAAAAGCATTGAAGATGTTATTTTGACTCAAAAAAAAAGCTCTTTTTTCAAGTTTCAGTTACCTTGCTGAGCCACATCTCTCTTCTGCCCAGCTCTAATCTGTAAAGCCTATTCAGCACATAAACTGGACAAATAACAGCAGGCAGGGATGTCGTGGTTTGATAGTGGCCAAACACCAGGTCTGCACAAAAGTCATTTGTTTATCCTCCTCCATTACAGCTGGACAGAGGAGAGGGAACAAAATTAACGAAGGGGTCATGAGTTAAGGATTGGGAGAAAAAAACTTCAAGGGCAAAACAGGCTCAAATCTAAAGATTTTGCTGTGTTT
>VYZR01010680.1:22518-39169 GCA_013400675.1 Oxylabes madagascariensis | reverse complement strand
GAGCCCCGTCCAACCTGGCCTTATGACATAATGAACCACATAATCATGGCATCTAGGGTTTGTTTTTTTCACTTGCCCAGCAGTAAAATTTAGTAACAAAACCACCCTCGTGCAACAATTCCAAATCTAAAATATCCCCCTTGTTGGCCCTCCACGGGAACTCCAGAGCGCGTCACTGAGGCGACAGCTCCGCGTTCGCTTCAAACGCGAACAGCCACGGTGTTTCCATTCGTTGGCAGCAGTACCACGGAGTTTGGAGCAATTCCTCCCCAGAGCAGAGCAGGGGACCCTCCGGAACGGCTGGGTGGTGCCCAGGCTACACGGAGGGCAGCGGGATGTGCCTGGCGGGAGCAGGGCAGGGATGGAGCGCGGGCCCGCAGGGCTTGGCGAAGGCGAAGGCGGAGCCCGCGGGCTGCAGGCTGTGCGGGCTGCTCACCCCCGCCGAGGGGCTGCTGTTGTACACGCTGTAGTAGGGCTCGATCCGCGTGTTCATCGGGGTGGAGCTGCTCTGCCCCAAGTGCTGCTGGCCCGCGGACGCCTTGGCACTCAGCACGCTGTCCTTGGAGCGGCTGGCACCGCGTGCCGGCTCCAAACCCTTCTTCTGAGGCTTTGGGGACAACACGTAGGCCGAGTTGGTCTCGTGGTGGGACGACTTGTTCCTGTTGACCTCCAGGCTGCCTTTGCCCATGGCTCGAAGCCTCGTCTTGTGCTTGCAGCAGAAAAAGACCAGGGCCGCGTACTGCAGGCACCAGACCACGCGTCTCCGCAGCCCCGCGCTGTTGCGGGAATATATAAAGGGATTTAATCCCGACTTGAAGAAAATGAGAGTAAACCCACAGAGTTCGAACTGGTAGAGCACAAAGCCGCCGCTGCCGGACAGCACGTCCTGCACCAAGGAGATGGCCAGGGGCAGGCAGCACACCAGGACGGAGAGGACGATGACCACGCACGTCACCACCGCCTTGGAGTCCTTGGCCGCGGCCAGGTTGACGGCCGAGGCCAGCGGGAGCTTGTCGCGGCCGTGGGGCGGCTTGGTGCAGCTCTGCGTCCTGTACAGGGCGGGCACGGCGCCGGGCCCCGGCTCGGGCGGAGCGCCGGGGGTGCCCGCGGCCAGCGCGGCCGGGCGCTTCCTCGCCCGCGCGTTCCTGCGCAGGGCCCGGGCGATCATCACGTAGGACACGGACACCACAGCCACGCAGCAGATGAAGTCGGTGAGGTAGAGGTAGAGGATGAGCTTGCCCCGTGCTCTGGGCAGGCTGGCCACGGGCAGGCAGAGGCGGGAGCCGCGGGTGCGCAGCGCGGCCAGCGTGGCCAGGGTGAAGCTGGCGGCCCAGAGCAGCAGCGTCAGCAGCAGCGAGCAGGGCGCGGAGGCGGCGCGGTGCGGGTGCTTGCCCAGCACCATGCGCAGCCGGTGCAGCGCGATCACCGCCACCGTCTTGAGCGACATGATGATGAAGCCGGAGCTGGTCAGGTGGAAGGTGAAGCAGAAGGTGCCGGGCACGACGCGGGCCGGGCCGAAGAACAGGACGAAGGCGAACATGGGAGCGGCCACGCCGCAGATGAAGAGGTCGCAGAAGGAGAGGTTGAGGATCATGAAGTCGAAGTCGGTGCGGAATTTCCGGAGGGCCGGGTCGAAGAAGGAGAGCAGCACGATGAGGTTGCCGTAGGAGCCGAGGCAGAAGACGAGGGCCAGCAGGGAGGCGCAGGCGGCCAGCGTGGCGGCGTGGGTGCCCTCCCGCAGCTCCGCGGGGCCGCTGCCGTTCGCTCCCAGCTGCTCGGCGGGGCCGGCCGCCAGCCGCCCGGACCCGTTCATCGCCGCCCGGCCCCTTCACAGCCCGNTCGCAGGGAAGAATTTCTTCCTAATATCCAGGCTGAACCTACTCTCTTTCAATTTGAACCCATTCTCCCTTGTCCTGTCACATGCCCTTGTAAAGAGTCTTGCCTCATCTTTCCTGTAAGTTTTCTTCAGGTACTGGACGGCTGCAATTAGATCAGCCTGAAGCTTCTCTTGTCCAGGCTGAACAATCCCAATTCTCTCAGCCTTTCCTCAGCAGAGCTGCTCCATCCCTCTGATCAACTTGGTGCCTCCTCTGGACTTGCTGTACCAGCTCCTTCCTGTGCCAGGGACCCAGAGCTGGATGCAGTGTTCCAGTTAGGGTCCCCCCAGAGCAGAGGATCTGTGCACCAACAGAACACCTGCCTCAACCGAAAACCTGTTCAGCATCAACATCAAAGTTTTGCATGCTGTTCCTGCCCTGCTTGCACTTCAGCATCACTTTTCTGAGCCAGCCCAGTGAGACCAGGGTACCCTTTGTATTTGCTCCAAAGCACAAGATCTAAGGCAAAGCATCTTCTGTGTTCCCATGGGGAGGGAAAACAATCAGCATCATTTCTTTATCTGTTAACTGCCAACTGCTATTGCAAATATAGTAGTGATGGAGACTGTTGGATATCTGAGCATTAAAGGCATGGTTTTGATGTACTTAACCGGGACATGAGGGTGAGGAAACATTCAGTGCACATTCTCCAAGGTGGACACAGCTGAGGAGCCTCCATGGCACTGAAAATCCAGGTGGAAGAGACCAAAATCCAGCCAGGCAAGGCACAAAAGCACTATGAAAATACAGTAGAGCCAGCATTTCTGACTTACACATGCACTTGTCTTACAATCATTATATATACATGATCTATTGTTTTAATAACCATCCCCTACCCCAGGTGCTTTGTAGAACCACCCAGACAGCCACAATTGTGCAAGTTTGATACCGGAAAGCTTCCCAGTGCCACCTGCCTGTTTGTTTTTCAACACATTCCTTTCTAAACCCCAGAGCAATGTTTTTTTAACCCTCTGGCTGGTGACAGCAGCCTGGTCTGTGAGCCTTGCCCTGCTAAACACACTCCCAGTGGCAATGGGGGCGGATTTGTTCTTAGGGGAAATGCCAGCAGTCTGCTGCAGCAGTGCCTTGCAACCCAGGCAGGTGCATTTTACCTTGTTTTGTCCTTAAACTGGTTGTGTAGAGGAAGGTTCAAAACCCAAAACATGGTTTCCTGTGGCTTCAAATTATGTCCTCTCTCAGCTTGGTTGTCTCTTATTTTCCCTTACTTGTATTTTTGTTCGCCAGTTGTAGTTAATGTGAAATCTGTAGGTGAATCTTGGCCCTCCTGAGTAAGAGTTGCTTTTTCATCAAACAAACTGGATCTCCTTCCTTGAGTTTTCTTATTTATAAACATCAGACAATGCTGAATTACGGGATTAAACAAGAGTGACAAAATGTTAGCCTAATGCAAGAGTGCAGTTTGGTTGTTTTACTCCTCTACAGTTATTACCTGTGGTTTGAAATGGAGGGGAAAGTGCAGCTGGTTTAAGCCTGCAAGCCTTAAACATTCCAGCAGAAAATGAGAAGAGATTGTTCTCAGGGATCAAGGGAATGAGCTGAGGCAAAAAGGATCTCCATGGGAGCACAAAGCCCTTCCCAGGCCCTTTGGCACAGCAAGGTCTGTCCCCTTTCTAGCTTTTAAAAGAATTGCTAAAGTTTGGGTGGGGGAGAAAAGCAGTGGAAGAAAGTGTGTTTTGCAAGGTAGGAATCACAAAAGCAAAACTCACCTTGCACAAGGTCCAAGGATATTTACTCTTTGCAGCACTCAAGCCTTTCCTTTAATTCCTCAAAAATCCAGTGCTCTCTAGACCTATCAAGCTTCTCATTGTTCCGTCTTCAGTTCTACTGCATAAGGAGAAACAATGTTCCCAAGGCATTTTTGACAACAGTGTTCCAGATATTTACTGGAAATTACTTTTAATTGTTGAAATCTGCCCTCACCTCAGTTTAAGATTTATATCTTATGATTTTAACAAAAGAGTTCTAGGGGAAAGCAGCTGGAATAATAAAAGGGGAGATTAACCCAGAAAAAAAATAGAAATAAAAGCCAGGAGAGAATAAATAAGAATAGCAGTGAAAAGCTTTTAACAGAATATTTTCAGGGTGAACTCAGCTGGGCTTCTACCTGGATTTACTGTAATCTGACTGCACTTACTGCTAGAACAGATTTATTTGGTTTATTGCTGGCTTTCCTAAGAAGCCAATCAGAAATGATGGCATCACATATTCCCCAAGGGAAGTGTGTGTCCAGCTCCATCTGCAGCAGCAAAATCTGCTCAGCAATATTCTACATCTTCCACAACGTTTGTCTTTGACATTATACCAGGCTGTAACTGCCACAGCACCAATGCCCTGAGGACCTTGCCTTGGATCAACCACCTGAAACCCCTTCCTTGGAGGAGGGATTCCTCTGCCTGCTGGCAACCGGGAAGTCTAGAGCAGGCTAAGGTTACATTCCCCTCCTTTTATTAGAAATCCCCAGAAGTTGCCTTCCAGGTACTGCAGGATGCTATGAGGATGCAAAACACATCAGCTGGTAACTCACAGCAGGGTTAAACTTTTCCCAGAACAGTGGCCAGCAAACCCTTCAACTGCCATGGGGCTTTATTTTCTCCCTTGCATCTTACCAGAATATTGTGTTTTCCACAGCCCTGGGGAAAAGGGAGCTGGAGGCTCTGCTACAGGATTCCCAGCACAGCAGTCCCAGCAACCTGGGAAAGAAGTAAGAGGGGAGATACCTGGACATAACAGGAGTACAGTCATACCAGGAAATAAGGAACTTCATCCCTTTGCCTCTTTAATTAAAACCCAAAGCCATCCATACATGAACTTGTTAGCAACACAATCCACCAATGCAGACTGTGGCACCACCCAAAAGCACAGGTTAAAAGTCTAATTTGCCTACTTGGTAATTTTCTTATATATCAAAATAAGCAGCAAATATACCCATCTGATTATGGAAATATGGGAGATCACACCACTTAATGGTCTAGCAAGAGTCACTGAGCAGTACATCACTGGCAACTTCAGTGCTTAAAAGCCAACCCCGCCCCAAAACCCAACAAAAACAAACCAAAATACCTCCCAAATTCTGCCTTACATCTCTGCCTTTCTTTAGTGCTTGCCCATGATGGTCACAGGTTATCTGTGCAGTCTGACAGGTGGTCACTGAGGATGTCAAGGCTGTCAAACTATCCTCAAGATGTTTTTCCATCTCTTTTCCTGTTGCAAGGGGAAAAAGTCTCTCTTCTCATGCTAGAAATCTCTCCCTCTCCAGACTGAGGTACTGCAGTTAGTTTATCTTGACAGCTTCAGGGAAGAGATAGTATAAGACATCAGTGATGGAAGTTCAGAATTCAGGATGTGAGTGTTGCTTGGGGAAAGTTAGGGAATAAATCCAGTAATGGAGTAGTAGTATTTGGTGAAGATTTGGTGGTATAAAATTGTTCCTACATTTTCAGGAAAAGATACTAACAACCCTTCCCTCACCAAAACTCAACCAGCACAAGTTTGCTCACACTACTACAGATGTGTTTTATCCTATAGAAATGTATTTTGAATATTGTGCTGTATTTTCTGCAGGATCTGTTTGGATAAAGCAATTTACTGTGGATTCATAAGGTGTTGGGAATTAATACCACTCCGGACTAGAGCATGATTCCCTACAGTGCACTGAATCCTCTACCAATTCTAGCTACACCCTGACTAAGGAAAGAGATTCCCAAGTACAGCACGAAGCAGCAGAGCTGCAGAACAGCACATGCAATATCTGCTCCAACACTTCCATCAGCCAAGGATCCTTTAAAGATGATCCTCTGCAGCAAAGGCTTTCCATCACTTGTAAAGATTTAATTCTATCAGCAAAACCCTCTCCAACAGAAACTAGTTTCTCCAGTTCTCAGAAGTTAACAAATGTTTTCCTGGCACATGGAATTTTTCCATAAATGTAAAAGATGATTTCCTAGACAGTAGAACAAGATCTTTAATTAATGCTTAATGTTGCCTTAACTCATTACCAAATCCCAGGACAAACACAGGCCTCATCCAAAAGCTCAAAAGTACTGTAAAAACCTGAAGTTATGGTCTCAAACCAATACATTTCCTCTTTAGAAATACAGGAAGATGCAGTAGTTACAAACAGTCCATTTATTGGGTCTTAAACTACGTACACAATTGAAATCATAATTTTGGCACTACGCTATACAGTGGTTACATCCGTGTGCTGACACTCCTTAAATACTACCCCAGGAGCACTGCTGTGCTTGGAAGTTTGGGATGAGCCACACAAAGATCTCAGTGCTCCTGGGGGATTTTGCATGAAAGATGAAAAAACACACCAGTTTATGAGTTATTTCCATGTACCTCACATTCTATGAATGGATCACACCAGAATATGTGATGTCAGCATTGAGAAATGGCCACACGTGTTGCAGTAAAATCTGAATGAGACGCAGTCATGAGATACAGGAAAAGCAAAACAAACCCTCTCAGACATAGAGATATTCTGTTAAAGAAAATAATTTAAAAAACTAAGAATGGCATTTGTTTTGATACAAAAGCCAGAACCACTACTGTATTAACATCTAAGTATGAATCTTTACAAATTAATCTCACAATGGTGTTATGTAAAAGGTTGCAAACTGTACAATGTTTTGTCAATGCAATGCCTCTACAATTTATACAGTCTTTTACAACTATGTAACACATATTAAACAGCTCGTTAAACAGCCAATTGATACCAGTCTCTTAACAAAGCTGCAAGCAAAAAAACACAGAGCTTTCACAATCTTCAAACGAGATATGCTTGCTCAATCTTCAGGAGAATACACTGTTAAAAACTGCCTTTCCACACTTGTGCATACATTTCATTCCGTGAATTCAACCACCACTAACAGTCCATCATTTCCTATCTGTGGGCTCTAATTACACGGATACACCCATTTCCCCCTTAAAAATATGCAGAGAATCATAGATTTTTTTATTCCACACGTGGTCAAGACACCCCCAAAGGCCTGGCCAGGCAGCAGGAGCTGCCCATGCTGCGTCCTGCCAGCCCTGCACAGAGCTCAGCTATTTACATTTGCACAAGGGAGAGAATACAAAAAGGCAATGCTGCCCTGAGGTGGACTGGATGGTACTCAAATCCCGGTAGTGAAAAATAAAACTCTGAGGAAGGAAGGCTCCCGGGGTTGTGTACGGACTGGGGGAGGAGTTGAATCAGCAGAATTGGAGAGCTCCACTGAGGAAATTCTGGTTCGCGGCACTCTCTGGTTCTGCATATCCTTAATGCTGGGAACAGGGGGCAGAAGAAGGGGGTGAGGGATGTGCAGTGTAGGTCATTGTGTGCAAGGAAGCAGAAACAAGACTGATGTGTGATGCAGGCCAAGGAGAAGGGTCTTGCCACGGACTCACGATCAGGCCCTGCAGGCGCAGCCTCGGGACTCCCCCGGCTGCTCCCTGGGGAGGTGAAATTCCTTTTGAATAGAACCAGGTCTCTACATTTGTATTTAAAAGTGGTTTTGATTAGGCATCAGGATTTCCAGCACAAAGTTCTCTACATGATCAATTTCTTTTGAGTTTCCTTTATTTCGCAGAAAAATTCCTACATCCTCATTTTCCCCAGGAGAAACCTGAAAAGAAAGAAGAAAGAGTTCAAAACACAAATATTGCCTCATGCTCTTGTTTATTTCAAAAGATAAAGCTCCTCTTGGAGTACTGTCACAAAACATCACAATACAATAGAGATGGGAATCTTGTAGTGTAACAAAGAGAAACCCCAGGAATGGATTCACTCTTTGGGGACATGCCTGTGTGAAGAGCCCTGGCAGCAAAGCCAGAACGTGGAAGAGGAAACTGAGTGGTAGCAGCCATTCCCCATCCTGAGATGTAGGTGATAGCCTGGACTGGGTGGTGTAAAGTCCTCAGAGGCATCAGAAGTATAAAGCAGCACTTTAGGGGAACTGCCAGGGATTTAAAAGGCGGCCAACTGGCAGAAAATGGAGAAAACGAACATAAATATTCAAGAAAAGAAGTGTAAATGTCTTAGCAAAGCACAGAGATGCACAGAAAGATGGGCAATATTTAAAATATTTAACCAAAATAAATCTGACCAAAACCACTGGAGGAGGCAAGGGTCAGAAATTTGACTGCAGCATTTTCCCTGTGGTTAAGGATTCTTCCTGACTCTGGAGTAGAATTCCTAAGAGTGAAGCTTATGGCAAAGCCCATCAGCTGACCCACCTATGCATAATAGCAGGGTGAAACCAGGAGGTCAGTGAGCACCAGGAGCTGGTCATCTGTGAACTGCTGCTTGTGCTCCTGCCAGTTGTCGTGGTGGGTCCTCCGGAAATTGGACAGCGTTTTCTTCACAGTCATCTGCCAGCACAATTGGGATGGAGCTCTGTCAGTCAGGGACCCCAGCTCCACACCAAAATCAACGTTGGATACAACAAACACAACTGCTCAGTACCACCAAGGGTCAGAATAGACCCTGAGGATAGGAGAGCTCTGGGGAATTCAGCCCAGGATTTTCATTTTCACAGTTCTGGTTAATCTTTTGACCAGGGTCATGACTCCAACATTCGTATTAAAAGGATTCCTCGACCTACAATTTTGAGCTGGGAAACATTTAGAGATTCTTATAAAATAAAACCCAAGTGCTTTTTCCCCAGTGCCTTTTCCTTGGCTGTTTCAAAAGGGTGGTTTTGGTCTGAAAACATCAAAGGAATTCTTCATCTCACTCCTCTGGCTAAAACAGCCACAGTCAATAAAACCCAACAGACAGGACAAAACCATGAGCGTTAAAGGCAACTGTTTCTTTAAAACCTTATTTTTAGGGCAGCTCTTAACACTTCATTTTAAAAATTCCAGACTGATGTTTTGGTTCAGTTTGATGTTTCCTAGAATGGCATGCACAAAAAGGACATCCTTAATGAAAAAAAACCCCTACTTCCTCATTATAAATACAGTTCTTTCAGCTTTCAATTTAATGCTTTACATTTGAAAGTAAGGACAGATCTACCACAAAAAATACTTAAAAGCAGGTCACGCTTTAAAACTATTTGGAGCCATTTAGTAAAAAGCAGCAGAAATTAAATTTCTTAATAGGTTCCTATGCTTTTCGAGGAAAAAAGAACTAAGAATGAGTCACAGGTATTCAGCTGTGTTCTGTTAAATAGAGAACGGCTGCATTTTTACCTCAATAGGCTGGGGATCATTGAGGTGGGCACTGAGATCCATGAGGAGCTGTGGCATCCAGGTGGGCACATCGTAGGGACTGGACAGGATACACGCGCTGAGCCCCAGAACGCCGGCGTGGCGCTTCACCAGGTCTGCAAAAACAGGGCATCAACCCACATCATTAAAGAAAATCAGCAACAAACCTGGCACTGCAGAGACCTCCAGCTCTGCAGAAGTCCAGAGAGTTCTACAGACACGAACTTATGTACTTCCAGATTGGTTCTGCTTCCTTACTCAGAATCTCAGGTTCATACTCGTATCTTTAATTTTTTACATCTTCTTCCGATAGGAATCAATCTACTGGACACTTCCTTCATAAAGATTCCAAATGAGCTTCCCTCTCTCAAAAAAACTAATGAATAACTCATGAATGACAGCTCCATGTTCCCTCTTTCTGCATTCAGAGTGTTTTCTCAAATTCCAGAACTACTGGACAATACGGAAAGCCAAACTTCTGGGTCAAATGATTATGACTCAGATGCACTAAATGCCCATGCAGAAACCAAAGTTCCAAATCAGGGTTATCTAAGGGGGATTTTGTTCTGGTTTATTTTTTGGTTGGTTGTTTTGTGTTTGTTGGTTTTTCGGGTTTTTTTTTTAAGAATAAAAAATCCACACTGCAAACAAATAGAAGCTAAGGTGGGCAAGGAGTGAAAGGACGTTGTGACAGCCAAGAAACCTTATTTATTGAGGAACTTGCTATCCCTCATCATCTGCATCCTTATCTCTGTGAACTAGAAACTGGAAAAACCTCTTATGAATGTTAATTCTAAAAGAGTAAGAAATGAATTTAACATAGGAATACATCATAAAAATATTTGCCTTTGCTGTGTATTCTTACCATTTACATTGCACATCAAACTCTGTGGCAGTCTATGTTACCCAAAACACTGATTTCTTCCTGAGCTGCTTTCTTACCCCCTGAAGGAATTGTGTCCCCCACGGAGGCCAGGTCCCTCTTCCTTTTCTTGGGGAGCCTCATCTTGCAGAGCTGCTCGAAGTGAGTCTGCATGGGCCCGTCCATGGTGAGGAAGTTGCACTGCAGGAGCCCGCTGAGCGTGGTGGCAGCCATCTCCCTCACCTGGGCACAGGTGGGACAGAACACAATTTATTTATGCCATTACTGCCCTTTTAAGGACACCCAACTAATCCAAGTGGGCAAATCTTGCTCAGCAAAAGCCTTTAAAGTATTATCCTGCAATTAGTAGTTTATTAGATGGCTCTTTAAAATTAAAAAAACATGGTTTGCTGTAATACAGAACTACTGTCACAAAAATTGCCATAAAGTGACCTGCTACTCAAGCAAATAATGTAATTTAATTCCATTGCCAATAGTGGAGCTTTAGAAAGTTTAGAAACAAACATTGACCGAGACTAAATAATCAATCTGCTTCACAAAATTCCTAACAGGCTCTGTACTGACATCAGTTTTAAAGCAGGCTTTATTCAAAAGCATTTAGTTTTTCCTCTGACAAAAGCAGAAGAGCTTTTCCAAGAAAAGGCAAGAGGAATGTTTCATAGACTCCCTGATTCTCTTCTACCCATAGCACAAGAGATCTTTGAAAGACATAACAGATGCTGGATTAATAAGCAACAAAACAAACTTTATGATCAACAACTCAGTTCTGTAATGCTCCAGCATGACAGACTTCCTTGTCTCAAGTACTAGATCTCTGCACTACGTGAATAAAACCAGAAATCCAGGTTGAAAAAATATTCTTCTAAGGGTAACACAGAAACTCCAAAGAACAAGACTAAACTTAGCTTTCATCTAATTGCCAAGCCATTCAAAATACAGATCTCCTCTTCCATTCCTTTTAAACCAGCCACAGCACCTTGTTAATGAATTCTGAGCAGAGACAACTCATCCTTACTTTTAAAAACAAGTGACTAACCCATCAGTATTACTAATTTCTCTCATCTCCTCAAATCTCCCAAAGCCAGGAAGTTACAGACATGTAAAACTGTACTTAAATTGGGAGTCCCTCCAAAACTCACTCCCACTTTCCATAATTACATTCTGACAAAAGCCTCCCAACATTTACAAACTTGCAAAACAAATCAACTGGTTGAGATGCTGCCACCAGATTTTTGATAGGTACATTCTGTCACAGGTAACTGCAAACAGAATGTTTGTTTCTGTGGAGCACAAACAACTGCCAATGCTCTGAACCCAGTGCAGCAGATTATAATAATAAATGACATCCTTGAACACGATGTTCTGAGCCTCACAAAGCCATAAGTACAGCTGCAAGAGCTGCAATAATTAAACAGAGGAAGTTCAAATAAGCTCTTGAGACTCTGGCCCATTCCATTTAAATTTCTACAAGGTACTATTCTAACATGATCTACTTTGCTGATAGAGAAAGAAGGATGAGGTGAGAGGCCGGCAGCGTTGTTTATCAGCAGTTTGTGAGTCCCTGAAGAGCTGAGCTATTAAATGAGACACGATGTGCTAATACAAGAGCCAGACACAAAACAGCTCGGCTGGGAAGTGAGCGAGCTCCCAGGAGAGCTGGGCCCATTTACATCTCTACTGCCTGTATTACAACCACTTCAACTTCTAAATTAATCACCCAGCTAGAAGGAACACTTTGCTGTGAGGAGCACCTGGAAGCAAAGCCTTTAAAATCATTCATGAAGCAGCTGATCACTCACCACCTCTGGCACTAAATAATTTATAAATGATCACACTCACAATGAAATACAGAATATAAAAACAAACCCCTATGGAGTTTGGGTTTTTTTGGTCAGAAGGGACTGATCACAGTCTATAAAAGTGCAACAATATCAGAACAAAACCACTCAACAGCACCAGCCAAACCCAACTGCAGAAGTTGCAAGGGGCTACTTAAACAGAGCGAAAATACTCTAATTCCTGTAAAACTGCAGGGCAATATGGAAAATGCTTATCAAGACATGAGTACTGTGTATATTAAAACAATCATCATCAGGTCTGGCCCTTTGTATCAAAATAAGCAAAAAACCCAGAAATATCTTAAAATCCGAGAACCAAAACCTCAGTTCTATAGAGCAAAGACACCAAATCCTAGTCAAAGCTAGTGATTCTCATCTTAAAAATCCAGCATCCAAAAGCTACACAGGAATTACTCAGCAGGATACTGCATCTTGTCAGTGATTACTAAGAAAGAAAAAGATTACTTTTCAGAGAAAAGTGAAAGCTTCCATGGCAACAGCATGATCCAGAGTGGTTAGGAACACAGGTAGGCTTTTTGGATTTGCACCTCTGCAGTGCAGAGGGATAATTCGGTACATTTAAAGTAACTGGATAAATTGCATTCAAGTAAATAAAAGGTATTTTTCAAAATGGTGTGAGATTATGAGGTAAGTGTTCTGACACACAACTTCTGTAGGATTGCAAGGTGATGCAGAATCTTTCTTCCAGAAGGAAAAAAGCATCCAAAAGTAGGATTTCATTGATATTTACCAACTGCACAAACACCAGGGAAAATGATGGTGCAGGGGAGATAGGCCAGGCAGGAGGTTAACACTAAAGATTCTTCACTTTGCTTAAACATGACCTAAATTCACATAACTTAATGCAAACCCCTCAGTTCTAGGTAGTTCTTGATGTAAATATAAAGAGTATTTTTGTGATTAATATGATGTTAGATGTGAGGCAGACCTATAGAGTAATAAATTGTGGCTTTACACACTTTTCACACAGGAGCTGATTTGACCTTGGATGCTGAATTTTCCTACCAATACACATTTATAGTGGAATTAATAATGTCCCCGTTTCATGTACTGAAACCACGCTCCGAACAATGCACCATTCTGTGAAAAAGTAGAGGCACTGGAACTTAATAAAAAAATCACTAATGGAGTATTTAATTATCAACTATTTTCCTGGAATGAATAAGAGAGAAACAAATCCTATAAAGCTAATTTTCAAAGCAGGAAGAATGCTGAGCTAGAAACACCTCCTGAATTAATTTACATGTCAGCTTTTCCATAAAACATGACAAAAGCAAGAAACAGTGGTGTGAAAGCAGTGCAGAGAAGGCATCACTTGCCTCGAGCTGTTCATCTTCCAGGAGTTTTATCACCAGCCACCTGATGTCATTGACTGCCTCACTGTTGTTGAGGAAGATGAAGAGATTGTAGAACACCATGGTCTGGAGGTAGGTTAAGATGGTGTATCGGGCATGCCAAGAATTGCTTCTTGCTGTCTGCAGTGAATAAATCAGGGTGAGAAGGTAAAAATGTCAAAGAAAGCAGGCCCCTGATGGAAAGTGAACAACATTTAAGAAAAAAGCTTCTGAGGGAAGTTGCAAAAAACTTCTCTTATTCAGATAATTTTGTTTCATACGCCTTTTATCTCCAAAGGAGACAGTTATTATTTAGGTAATAATTTTCACAGGCTTTACTTCCAAAGCAGATTGTTAACAGAAATATATTGTAAAACCCTAAAAAAATCAGATTCAAGGGCAGTTCCTTAGCGGAAGACTCATTTTGAAACTGGATTTTGAATTGTTATGCTCATGAGGAGACTTAAAGTGATCCACTACTGAACCAAATGTTAATATACCAAAATTCTGCTCAATTGGTTATCAAAAGTAAGTGGCTTAAATGTTAAATAAGATACACTTACCAAGTGTTTTAAAACACTTTAAATAAAGTCTTTTAGATCTCAATCAGTATTTGATTTGCTTAGAATTGTAAGCATTGTATACTTGTTTCTTAAATGAGAAAAAGCTTTAAGCTGTTTAGACCACACTCACTTGTTTTAGCACCTGAAGTACCAAAGGCACTTGCTGAGGATACAGCAAACCCTGAGACATCAAGGACAAACACATCTTAGCATCTCTTTTGAGCTCATCATAGCTGTTGTCGTTCTCCACGGGTGCAATCTAAATAAGAGCAGGGAGGAACAAAACCCTGTTAGTAAATAGGCACTGGCGACAGCAAAATCCTCAAAACAAGGGTAATCTCTGGAAGGACAGCTGTCTAGGAAAAATACATTTAATATAATGCTGAAAGATTAGGTTAGCTGAGAAAAACAATCAATACGACATTAAATATTCGCAGTAAATAATCAAGATATCCAGGTGAGATTTTGGTTCTCCACTGCCATTCTCTTGGTATCAAACCCAATTAATTTCATATTTTAGATCCAGGTCCAAAACTGAGACAAAACTTTACCAAGGTCACTTTCACTTCAATAAACCTTTATTTTATGGTCACACAGATTACTGTTGGGTAATTTATTGATGTTTGTGCATTTTCAGCACACAAGCATGGATTATTTCAGAGAAGTAAGACTGGATGACGCAGATTCCAAGAATGTAAGAATCAGAAGAACAATAGGAGCTGCTTAGAAAGAATTATGCAGTCAGGAAACAAAAGAAAATAACTCAAGGTTCCTTAGAGAATCATGGAATGGTTTGGGTTGGAAGGGACCTGAAAGGCGATCCAGTTCCACCCCCCTGCCATGGACAGGGGCACCTTCCACGAGAGCTGGTTGTTCAATGCCACATATAACCTGGCCTTGGAATATNACCCAATTAATTTCATATTTTAGATCCAGGTCCAAAACTGAGACAAAACTTTACCAAGGTCACTTTCACTTCAATAAACCTTTATTTTATGGTCACACAGATTACTGTTGGGTAATTTATTGATGTTTGTGCATTTTCAGCACACAAGCATGGATTATTTCAGAGAAGTAAGACTGGATGACGCAGATTCCAAGAATGTAAGAATCAGAAGAACAATAGGAGCTGCTTAGAAAGAATTATGCAGTCAGGAAACAAAAGAAAATAACTCAAGGTTCCTTAGAGAATCATGGAATGGTTTGGGTTGGAAGGGACCTGAAAGGCGATCCAGTTCCACCCCCCTGCCATGGACAGGGGCACCTTCCACGAGAGCTGGTTGTTCAATGCCACATATAACCTGGCCTTGGAATATTATAAATATATATAAATAAAATAATTTCAGTTTATAGATACAATTCTTTTTTAATCAAACATAACCAATAAAGGAGAAACTAAAGGATGTACCTTGAAAAACAAAGGTAACAGCTGAAGTTGCTCTGTGACAGCTGTAGAGAAAGATCGTCCTGCACTCGCCATCAACCACTTCAGAACTGTTTGGAAAAGGAGAAACAATCACTGATGAAGACGAAAAATACTAACAATTCTGCTACACAATTTGCAGACCTCAATCATCATGTGCTAAAATACCCCCCATTCCTTGACCTCCTTAACTCACTTGTTTTCAAGAGTTTAATGCCCTGAGTTCGCTCGTCTTGTTCGCCGACTCCGTTCTCTTCCATAACATGATTCTGGATTTCTTCATCTGCTTCCATGAGGGGTTTGAGGTTTTCAAGTATCCGGGTAGTAAATTCATGGACACGAGGAGATTTAGTTGCAGCAGTGTTCGGCAAGGAAACATCTATCATGAATATGTAGGTCAACACACTAAAAAAACAAATAAAGCCAGCAGGAACACACAGTGAGCAGGACTCTTGTCCAGAGAACACTGACCTGTGAACTCCAAATGATCCAAGATCAATTGCGTGACCTTTGAGGGTTAATACTCAAGAGAAAATTTCCTCTCATCTTCAATTCAAAGCTATTTAAAACCAAATGTCTCTTCTACGAGCTTTAGAGACATCCAACATAAATACAGACAAATAAATTGGCGAGGCCCTGGCACAGGTTGCACAGAGAAGCTGTGGCTGCCCCAGGACCCCTGGAAGCATCCAAGGCCAGACTGGATGGGGCTTGGAGCACCCTGTGATAGTGGAAGGCGTCCCTGCCCATGGCAAGAGGTGGGACTGGATAACCTTTAATGACCCTCCCAATCCAAAACACCCTATGAAAAAAAGACAAATACAGAGAAGTCATTTGGAATTTCTGAAGCAAGTCTGTTAATTATTTATCTGCTTTTGTTAGAGGCATTAATGCTTTTCAGGTTAATTATTTAGCTATCTAACTACCCAAATAAAATGAAGAGTAAAAACCCAACATGAACTGCAGCAGACAACACTGACCTTCCTATTCTCTCTCGGACGTTCTTGTAGACCTGGGTGAGTTTGGGCTCCAGGTACTTAAGCAGCCTGTGCAGCAGCTCTGGCACTCTCCATTCCTGCTGGGCAAGGCCCCCTTGCAGCACATAAAGCCGGCTGGGAATCAGAACACCTCATTTTTAGTCACACAGAACACTCCTCCTTCCCCAGTCCCCTCCAGACTTTGTTTGAGAATGTGCACAAGTGTGTCAGTGCATCAGAGTGTCCTTCAATGAGCAAAGATGGGTAAAAATTGCCCAGTGAAACAACAGTACTGCTGTTCTGCCAGCCCCAAACCTTCCCATCCTGTTAACTGAGTTATATTAAAAAATTTACCATGAAGAACCTGCCATTGTGTGGGGAAAGCTAATTGGAAAGCATTGCCTTTGTTCCCCTCCCCTACAAGGCAGCTGGCACAGCACCCTCTCAGTACAGCTTATCCAGGCTGTATTTCCTACTCTAGTCAAACCACAATTAAACAGTTCAAATTAATTTTACCATG
>VYZR01010678.1:15482-44342 GCA_013400675.1 Oxylabes madagascariensis | reverse complement strand
GGGTTGGGTTGTTTGTTTTTTTTCCTTGAGGGTGGATAGGTAATTCTTTCAGAACAAGTCCTGAACATCAGCTCTAGAGGATTATCCTGGAGTTTAGAAACCGTTTCTGAGGCACAGAACATAATCTAGTGTAGGGTTACAGCCCTGCCGAAGATGCCTGAATCATCTCTGGAATTGAATCCTTTTCAACCACAAGTATCGAGTTTCCACACGGTGTTTCACAGACTGTTAATACCCTTTAGCCACAACTGTGAATCCATTGTTGGTTTGGGTTTGCCTGTTGGTGATAAGTAAGATGATTCACTTGGTTTTGTTACTGCTGGTTATTTAAAAGTGCAGCTTCAGTTTGAAATAGGCAGCTCTCTACACTTCTTTTGTTACTTGTGTTGAATTCACGTTGCCCCCAACATCCTTATCTATTGCTTTCCACATTACACTGTGCTATTTTGAGACGAGGTGGGCAGTGAGTGTCAGGGCTATGATGCACCTGGATCGTGTGCCCTCTCAAGATTTTTTATCCCAGGTCACTGCTTTTTGCCTGTTGTGTAACGGAGTGGACAGACTCTGCATTCACTGTAAAGCCCTCATGCGCCTGACTTGGTTCAGTGCCAAATTGGGGTGGGGGGCTGAAGGAGGATTCTAAGACCTATTTCATTGCAGGTACAGTGAATAACTTGCTTTTTAGCTGTTTATCCGCTCTTTCCCTGGTATCTTGACATATTCAGTGAAGTCGTTGGGTCTGTCTCACGCTTGATTTCTTGAAGAGGGGTTTGTGTGCACGTAGAGAAATGCACAGAAAGGGAGCTTGTGGTTGCCTCCACTTGCTTTCAAGTGTCTGCTGAGTGAAATTCCAGTGTGCTCTGCCAGCTGCCTCTGAATTCAAGCAGCAGAGGTGGGAGTTCTGGGCCTGAAGAGTTTGCAGTGTGCAACCTGTGCCTGTTATCTTGTTTCTGGATAAGGTGGATATTGATTTGTTCTGTATCAGTCACAGCTGAAGCCATGATTTTCCCTGGGAAGCTGATTNCCCAGCAGGGTCTGCTAAAATGTTTGTCTCCATTTTTTCCATAGGCCCCCTTCAGGTGTGGAAGGACTGCAATAAGGTCTGTCCAGAGCCTTCTCTTCTCCAGGCTGCACAGCCCCAACTCTCAGCCTGTGTTCACAGCAGAGGTGCTCCAGCCCTCTGAGCCCTGTGAGCCATCTTTTTTCAAAGCAGATATGAATGTATTCAAGTAAACAACAGCTAATTTGTATAAGTATGAGAACTGTTAAACTGGCATTATTTCCTGCACGAAAATACCCAAGAATTTTGCAATTTGTGGCCTCCTTTGAACCCTCTCTCCTTTGCTGGGATCCCAGAGCTGGATGCAGCCCTGCAGGTGGGTTCTCAGCAGAGGGGCAGAATGCCCTCCCTGGCCCTGCTGCCAGCTCTGCTGGGGATGCAGCCCAGGGTGGGATTTGCTTTCTGGGCTGAAAATGCACATTGCCAGCTCCTGCCCAGCCTCTCCAGCAGCAGCACTGAGTCCTTCTGGCAGGGCTGCTCTAGATCCCTTCATCCCCTGGTATTGATACCGGGGGCTGCCCTGACCCAGGTGCAGCACCAGCACTTGGTCTTGTTCAGCCTCATGAGATTCCTATGGTCCTGCATCTTGAGCTTGTGCAGGTCCCTCTGGATGGCATCTCATCCTTCAGGAGTGTCCTCAGCACCACTGGGCTTGGTGTCGTCTGCTGATTTGCTGAGGCTGCACTCGATCCCACTGTCTGTGCCATTAATTAAACAATTCTGGTCCCAGTACTGAGGGACCCTCTGACCTCTATGTGGACATTGAGCTGTTGACCATTACCCTCTGGAAGTGGCCATCCAACAATTCCTCATCCACCCAACAGTCCATCACCAAGTCCATCTCTGTCCAATTTCAAAGGATGCAGTAGGGGACTGTGTCAAAGGCCTTGCAGGAGTCCAGATCTGACCTTTATAAAACTTACGTAATTGAAGCTATGTGCAAGTAGCTTTCGGAAGTCATCACTGTGTGAATTGTTTAACCCCAGGGGAAGCTTTAATTCCGGAAGCAGTATCAGATTTGTTCCAGTAAATGAAAAGCAGAAATCCAGATAAGACTACTTAAATACAAAACACAGTGTCCATCTTTATTCACAGTTTATAGTAAACCTGCTGTACAATGTATCTGAGCAGCAGGAGATTACCCCGCTGTCAACATATGAAAATTAACTTACTTGCATTTGGCACCTCCTGAAATTTACTCTTTGTTTCTTTTACTTTTCTCTGTAATTAAAGTGCAGTACTTGTACGCTCACCAGTTTGTCAAGTAAGACGTTCAGGACGACATCCCATAGTCTCTGGATAACTTCATCAATTAATTGAGTGTAGAATTTTACCCACACTTTGGGGTTGAGGTGGAAATTATTTGACAAATCTAAAATTGTGAATTCATTTCTGGGTGGAATTTATTCAGCCAGTTGCCAGCCATAAGCTATTCTGTGGCCAGATTGTATATGGCACATGTCCTATGTATTCAAACTGCATTTCTACATTCAAATATCCCTTAGCAGAGAAGCTGATACAGTAAAACGTTTTAAAGATATGAAGTGCAAGTTTTATGCTGTTCCAAATGACAGCTTTCTCTTGGCTCCTGCCTAATGCTGTGGCTCTGTAGGTCAGAGGGTTGTGTGAAGCAATGCATTTTGTCATGGGAAGTGCTGACTCGGCCCCTGCACACTCCTGGAGCTGCATCTTGTGTTTTCCAGGATCCTGGACTGGCTGGGGTTGGAAGAGACCTCTGGAGATCATCTGGTCCAACCCCCTGCTCGAGCAGGTTCACCCAGAGCAGGTTGCACAGGATTGTGTTCAGGCAGGGTTTGAATATCTCCAAGGAAATAGACTCCATGGACTCTGGGCAGCCATTCCAGTGCTCTGCCACCCTCACAATAAACAAGTTTTTCCTCATATTCAGATGGAACTTCCTGCGCATCAGTTTCTGCCCGTTGCCCTTGTTCTGTCACTGAAAAGAGCCTCCCATCCTCTTGGCACTCACCCTTACATATTTGTGTTTTGGGGAGAGGCTCACTTCTTTCAGGAGGGCTTTGGCTATGGATACAGTTAATTGCAGTGTCTGTTCATTAACAAAGCTTTTGTACTCCTGAAGGAACTGACACACTTGCCCATCTCCTAAAGCTTGTCTGCATTTGCCATGGTTAATTTGGAGTTGTTTCTCTCCACCCCTTCAAAATGGTTGTTTGGCTTCTTGGTCTCTTTTTGGACAGGGTAGTGGCAAGTTGTGTTGGCACCTGCTTTTCTGAAGAGATGAGTCCTGTTCCTTTCCTCTGGGAGCTCTCCTGCCCTGTGCGTGGGCTGCTGGACTCTGCACCTCCACATCACAACAAATGGAGGGCGGGAAGCAGAGGGAGGGAAGAAAAAGAGGAGGTTGGCCCCAGCTGACCCCCCCACAGGGCGTCTCTCTAGGAAAGCTCCTTGATAAGGAGCTGGACCCTCTACCTTTTGAAATACGTGTACGAGCTTATTCTTGAGCTTGATGTAAGCAGGATAGGACTTCAAATAAATTAGGCAAGACATGAGCACCCTTTAAGCATAAAAGCCAGTTCCTGTTTGTCTGTGAGATGAGGTTTGTCTGTGAGATTGTCTGTGTGATTTGGCAGTGAAGCGTGTGAGAGGCAGAAGGTGTTCACTTGCCAGGGCTGGGTGTTCTTTACTTCCAGGAGCAGTGGCTGAGCTGCTCTTGCTCTCCCTGCTCTGCAGGAACCAATGGATTTGGGGATTCCAAGTGCCATGAAGAAACAGGAGGGCAGGAGTTGGTGTGGAGATGGCAGCTAAAGGCAGCAGTTCAGTCTGTGAACTTGCTGCTATTGGGGTGATTATTACAGCTCCCTGATTCCTTATCAGGGTTATTTCCTGATAACCTATCAACCAATTCTGAGGATCTTTGATAACTTCTTGGTTTCTGTTTCCTTTTTCTGCACCAGTTTGTGACCTGGCACAGGTATGTTGGCTAAGGGCAGAGGGGTTGCCTGCAGTTACTGCCTCTGCAGGCGTGGCCTCAGCATCCTGACAGGGTGTTCTGTCCTGCTGGGATTTCTGCATGTGTGTTTCTTCCAGCCTTCCTCCTCGTGCCTTTGGATACTTTGAAATCTATATTTTGAAAGTTATCTGCTTTTCTGGAAATAGAATGTCAGAAAATACTATTCTGTGTACTCTTCCTGCAATCTTGGCACCAATATTTTTAAGGGAATAGATTACATTTTCAATAGCAACGTCAGTCTTACTCTCTCGTGCTCTGACTAAAGATTTGATGGAGCTCCAATCCCATAAAGGTGGTAGTTGAGCAGCCTGTGGCTGCAGGAACTCCAAACCAGCAGTGAGAAATGCTGGGAGAAGTTCAGGAGAGCTCTCAGTGCTGATTTAAAATGATGATTTGGAGAAGTGTCCTAAAAGTGGGGAAAAAAAGGAGGTCCCAATAACTCAAAATACACAGTAGGGCACTGAAGGACTATTGCATCCCAGGTAATATATTTGATCTTACTGATTTGGAGAGTGTATTAGATAAAAGCTGAAGCAGTTTTAGAGACTGAGAGTTCAGTTTTCTGGATGTTTTCAATACAGCAATTCTTGATTTTTAAAGGAATTGAATACCTGCAAGTACAACGTATGCCAGCCCTCACTACTTCAGGTCCAGATTAAAATAAATTGAATACCCACATAGCAGGCCAAACAGCTGGAATTGGCTCCCTTAACTTTTACTTGGACTTCTGGAGAGCAATGCCCATAGGCCAAGCACAGTGGTTCTGAGTTATGTCTTTGATTTTAGTAATGCAGATGCATGGAAAATGAAGGCAGAAAGGTAGACTGATATGTCTTGAAGAAGCTGAGGCTGAGACACTTTTCTGTTGGGAACTCTGACTGGTACATGGAGATCTCAAAGGTTCCTTTAAAAGTTTTTCACTCAGACTTTTAGAGAATGCAGAGTGCAGTGTTTTCTAACAGTAATTTGGGCATCATTTGAAGAAGGAAGGCTCAGGGCTCACTCTAGCAATGATCTGGGTGAACTGTCTCAGTTTAGGACTGATAAATGAAGGATCGGGACAAGTAGGGGGATGTTCCTTGGATCAATTAGGATGGTGGTTGTGCTTCACACCCCAAAAACCAAAGACTGGCTGAGGCCAGCACTGGACAACCTAGTGTTTATTAGAAAGGAATGAGCAAAGAATCTTGTTTTGATGAATGAAGACACATAACGCTGTTTGGGTCAGGAGGATGCCTTGAGATAGCAACACATCAACATGGCAGCAATAAAGATCTTGTGAAGCTTTCTAGATATGTGTGGTATTAAGCCACAGGTAGATTAAATCATTGTTGGAATTAATTCTTACAGCTGGGTTGAATGCATCGAGTCCTAACTGTGGCAAACAGGAGAAAGTATGAAGGCAATTCAGGAATGCAGTAATAGGAGCACACAGGCATCCGACCACATGCCAAGGAATGAATAGTGGCGCTTTGTTAAGACATTTTGGCTAAAATAAGCCCAAATCCTTATTTATTCTTAATAGTGTTATTATTTTAACATTTCTGTTGTGGTTTATTGCCAGGATGCCTAGACAGTGAGTGAGCTGTAACTCAGTTGTTCCGAGCGAGCTCAGGGCCATGTGCAGGGGGTGAGAGCTGCTCTTCCCTCTCGTCCCCACCTGCCAGCCAGGACACTCCTGTCTCCCAGGTTTCACCTTGCTTTTGTTTCAGGTGTTCTAAGGCAGCAGGTTTATTCTATTTCATAGAAGAATTTGCTCCCATTTATTTTCTTAACTGTTAGAATGCCCCAGGACTGCATTTAAACGAGACATAGCTGAAGTGTTTGTGGTTTCTTACAGGGGTGTGTATTAGACCCATTTGCTGATTTAATATTAGACACATTTAAGAGATTTACTAGCATGGCAGAATTAGCACATGGAGAATTACCTATTTATGCATTAATACAGCAGTTTCAACTGCCTTGTCAATAATCTTTAAATACACACACACACGAAAAAATTCCTGAGGCTTGATTATGGTTGACAATTTCTGTAGGTGGGGGTGTTTTTAGAGAGTTTTGTTGATGCAACAATTCCGAAAAGGTCCGTACTATCTTGTAAATGAAGAACCAGTGTTTTCCAGATGGCTCTATAAATAAATTTGGTAGATGCAGAAATAAGTGAAGGTATTTCAAGAGCTCCAGGCGTGTTTTTGCACATAATGCTATGGTGAGCTAATAGAGGAAATGAACTTCCTTTTGTTTGCAAAATACAAAACCCCTCCAGTTCTTAACGTTTTTTCCACGCTGCCGGGCGTGTTCAGCCACGGCGCAGCTTTCCCCTGTGGAATCCTGGGTTTCCACCTGTGCCACGGTCAGGAGCTCGGGAGAAAGGCCACAGGGAGCTTTACACAGCTCGTGTGGGTGCAAACCAGAGCATTCTGCTGGCTCAGAACCCAAGATCCAGGAGAATAAATCCTGCACGTGTGGCTGGCCTAGAGGAGCAAGAGCCGAGAGCAGTTGCTGCTGTGTTTGTGTCTTCCCATTCTTTTCTCTGCTTTTTTTTTAAAGATGCTTTAACTTCCTGTGCAATCTGGTGTTGTCTTACTACAAAAAGAGAGTGTTACTGAACTAACACTTGGGACAGCAGAATCCAGGTAGCCAAGAAGGGAAATGGCACCTGGTCTTTGTCAGGGCAGTGATTTTCCCTCTGTGCTGTGGCCACACCTCAAACCCTGTGTCCATTTCTGGCCCCTCACTGCAAGAAAGGCACTGAGGGGCTGGAGTGAGTCCAGAGAAAGGAACGGAGCTGGGGAAGGGTCTGGAGCACAAGTGTGGTGAGGAGCAGCTCAGGGAGCTGGGGGTGTTTAACCTGGAGAAAAGGAGGCTCAGGGGAGACATCACTCTCTAGGAGTCCCTGACAGGAGTGCGGAGCCAGGTGGGGATCAGGCTCTGCTCCCAGGGAACAAGGAACAGGATAAGAGGAAATGGCCTCAAAGAGGACCAGGGCAGATTTAGACTGGAGGTAAGAAAAAAATTCTTCACAGAAAAGGTTGTCAAGCATTGGAACAGGCTGTCCAGGGCAGTGGGGGAGTCGCCATCCCTGGAGAGATTTAAAAGGTGTAAATGTGGCACTTGGGGACATGGTTTAGTGGTGGCCTTGGTAGTGCTGGGTTGATGGTTGGACTCAATGATCTTAGAGCTCTCTTCAAGCCTTAATAATTCTGTGGTTCTGTGATCTCTAAGAACCTCCTGTTCCCCGCCTTGCTCTTCTTGATCTCAAACAATTTCTGTTCTTTAGGCAAAGGTGAACTTGACAGTTACCCGGAAAATTCCAACTCCCTGGCTCACCACACAAGCTGGGCCAGCACCAAAGAAACAGGAAACATGCTGTTTTAAAATAAATATTTTAATCCCAAACTGCAAGAATGTTACCAAGAGCTCTAAGAGCACTCTCATGCTTGCTGACGTCTTGGGCTATGGGGCTTCATTGGATATTGAAAGAAGAGTGGGAAATGCAGGGCATTGTGCCCACCTGCCCTGTTACCTGTGGGAATGTGCAGAGGGAGCAGGTGTGAGCACCCCTGCTCAGATGGTGGCCTGAGAGGCACTTTGCTCCACTTTTTGGAGCTTGGAGTCACTTATGAATGCAAACAGCTATCAGAAAGGTTTTAATATGGTTGATATTAAAGCAACAGTGTTAAGTGGAATAGTCTAAATATATACTTGGAATAATAAACTATTGCTAATCTCCTGGAAGAAAATGGTCCTCTGTCACTCAAAGATTATTTTTTCCGAATTTTAGACAGGATTTAAGCTGGGTTTCCCCTCCTCCTTCCCCCACTATCTCCAGTATAACTAAAATAAACCAGCTCATTTTAAAGTTGTATTACCTAGTTATTTTCAAGCAATGAAATTAAAACCTCTAAACTTTAGAACCCAAATGGAATCTAGGTTTCTAAAAGCACAGATTTTTTTTTATATATAAAAAATACACATTTTGTTCCATCAGGAGGGCTTAATTACTGTATATTTAATGAGCAGAATGGTCTTGAAACCCCTTGATAAATATTGTATCAGCTTTTAGAAAATGGTACAAAACAGCATCTCTCTTTAACTTCCTTAGGAAAGTCTTCTCTGAGTGCCACTAACTTTTTTCTGGCATGTTCCCACCTGCTCATGGTGTTCGTTGTGACCAGCAGGGCCCAAGGTTTTCCTGGATGGATAAACAGCTCTGTACATGCTGCACGTGGTATTCTGTGGATAATCAGTGGATTGTCCTGCCAGAGAGCTTGTCCTTTGAGTGTCTCAAACAGGGAGTGCATATTGTGGGGTTTTTTTTAGAGAGGGAAAGTGAGGCAAAAACCTCCCCAGCTGCACGTACGAAATCTGTGCAAGAGCTGACCAGAATCAGGAACCCCTGCCTCTCTTCCATTCCTCTGCCCCACAAAGCTGCTGCTGCTTTGGCCTCCTGAGAAGTTTATGATGTCATCACCAGAGGTAATTTATTTTGTTAATTTAAAGATTTGAAGCTTGGGGTCTGGAACCCCAGAGGACAGAGAGACAAGGGGCACACAGCTGATGTACTGAGGGAATGAACCACTCAAGGGAGGGGAAAGAGATGAGAACTCAGCAGCAAGGCAAGTCACGGTCATCAAACCAGAAACCCCCAACCTTTCCCCAGCCCCTTCCAATTTCTGTCAAGCTTTTGCAGACTGCGTGGCAGGGAGGTGAATGAACACATGATTTTAAAGAATTCTTGAAAGAGAATAAAGCAATGGCTTGGTGGTTTCCTGAGAGCCCCTGGGGAGAGAGCAGGAAAATGTTCATTTGGAAGTCAGACAAAGGTGATAAAACTCCTAGATGTGTATCAGGCAGGAGTAAGACAGGTGTAACCCGTGTGACCTGTCCTGTGCTCCATCAATGCTGAACTGCAAACCCACGGGCTTCTGAAGGGATGGCAAGGGGCCTCTGAGGCCCCAGAGTCCTGTTTTCCCAAAGCAGAAAGCCTCAGAGAGATTGCACGGCTCCAAAATGTGCTGGAGATGCAGCGAGGCTCCTGCTGGTGTGAGGCTGCAGGGCATTGACATATAATGAGGAGCCTTCAAAAATCCCAGTGGGCAAATGTTTGGAGAGAGGAGGAAGAGCCAGGATGGCCGTGACCGAGATGTGCCACAGGAGCTCGGCACGGCCCAGCCCGTGTTTGGGAAGCAGCTGAGCTGTCACCCACGGTATTTTATGATGATGCCCTGCAACGTGATCTCTGTTTACATTTTAATAGATCCATTTAGCAAACGCAGTGCTGGGATTGCTGCCAGCTCTGTTTTCCTTGCTAATGAGTGCGAGGGGAAGGGAAACACAGGCAGGGAACCTCTTGTGCCAGTCCAGCAGGAGCTGGGCCTGGGGATGGGGGCAGTGGGGATGAAGTTTGTGCTTAGCCCCTGAGCAAGGACTCTTACCAAGCTCTGCCCTCTGAAAAGTCCAGGCTGTGATCCTCTGTAGCCTCAAAACAAAGATGAATGGAGGCTTTTTACCATGTGTGGCACTAAAGCAACCTTTTGGTGTTTTCTTTTGTATGTTCTGTCCTTAAAGAGCTGGATGGGAGGACAAGAACAGTGAGGCTGAGGGTGATATGGAAGAGATGGTGTGAGATGAGAGACCATGGGGCACCCAGGGGCTGTTGCCTTCTGTCTTCTGCTGCAGTGACTTGACTTGCCTGCTGTGTTCTTGTGTGGGTTTTAGAAATTGTGGGAGCTCTTAGCACCACACACTTGGGATACAGCATGAAGTGTGTGCAGGAGCCCGTCTGTGCTTGGTGCCATTATGCATTATGTAGGAAGAGATGATAAACCAAGTCTGTTTCATTTCACTTTAGCTTGAAAAACCCATGGATCTCTCCTGCGGCTCTGTTTGCTTGCCAACACTTTAGCAGCGTTGTATTTGCTGCCCTAAGGGCACTGACAGCCCCTTTAAAATCATCATTCTTGGAAACCAGGACAGGTCTGAAATGGCTGTGAGTGTTCACAGCCTCGAGCATGGGAAGGCTGAAGATGTTTTTTGTACTGTGCTGGCTCTGGCTGGGACGGAGTTAATTCTCCCCACAGCAGCCCTGACAGGGCTGTGCTGTGTATTGGCAGCTGGGAAGGTGTTGATAAATAACACACGGGTGTTTGGGCTGCTGCTGTCCAGCACTCCACAGCATCAAGCTGCCTCTCCAGCATCCTCCCCTCACCAGGAGGCTGCGGGTGGACAAGGATTTGGGAGAGGATGTGGGCCTGATATTTCTGAGTCTGAAAGATTTTTAGCCTGCTAGAAGCTGCCAATCTTTTCCCAAGGGAAAATTTCTCAGGAAAGTTTCTTCTCAAAACAATCTAGGTAAACAACTATCTTGTTCCCAAAACAATCTCTCCAGGTGGTTTTTTCGCCTTTCTAGTTCTGTTTCTCTAGTTTAACCAATGGGATTAGAGAGGTGCTGTTCCTGTTCACCAATGATGTTAAGTCTGTATCAGAACACCTTACAAAAGGTAGTAAGAATTAGACAATAAAAGTTCTCTATGCCTTCTGAAATATATGGAGTCTCTCATCTTTTTCTCGTGTCCTAGAACGACAAGAGGACACTGCCAGGACAGCTGATCCCAACTGACCAAAGGGATGTTTCAAACTGTTTGATGCCTGGTCATCAATAAAAACTGAGACTGGAGAGAGGGAGGGCATTCCATCCTTACAGCTACTCCATGCTGAAACACTTCCCAGGAAGTGGCTGGACCCTGCCTGCTGGTGGGAAGTAGGGAATAAATATTTTGTTTTCCTTTGCTTCCATGCATGGCCTTTGCTTTTGCTTTATTTAACTACCTTTATTGTGACCCATGAGTTTTTTTCCATCTTATTTCTCCTTGTCCCCATCCTGCTGAAGGAGGGAACTCATAGAATGGTTTGGTGGGCACCTGGCTTCAGCCCACTACAAGGAATTGTCCTTTCTCTCAGTGCTTTAACTCAAATACAGTATTTTATACAGCCTGTGTGCCACTGAGATCTATTTACATGTGAGAAACATCCAGACTTACGCATGTTTAAAATTTCTTTTGCAACAGAGGCTTCTGTGAAGACATCACAATTAGTAGTAAAATTATTTAACAGCCAAGAATATGAGAATATCTTATCCTGCCACATGTCTGTGAAAACTGCTGAATTCAGGTTTGTGGGATCACTACCAGAGTGGGATGCCTGAACTCATCAGCATTTTCCCTACAGAGGTCATAATGTACAGGGGAAAAAAGCAACCCCCAAAAGTACAAGCCTGGCTCCAGGACCTCTTCTCCACTGACCCTGCAGTCCTTCCCCTCTCCTGGGCTAGCGAACCACAGGAGAGAAGACAGAAGGTTTGAAGAGGCTGCTTATCCTGCCTGAAACAGCCTGTGAGCACTGCAGACTCTGATCTTCAGTCTGCATATAGGAATAAATTCAGTAATGACAATACTTATTACAATAATCAACATATGACAGGATGAATTCCTGGGAGCCAAAATTGGACATAATTCCAATTAGAAATCAGGTACATTATAATGGCAGAGGCCAAAATTAACCATTCAGCAACTTGCCTACACAATACAAGACCACAGCACAGGAAATACTACAATTAAGATTGGGTTTCCTTCACGAGAGACGACAACTCCTCATTTACTAAAGCATCACAAATATTTCATACTCATATATACTTTCATATATTTCATATATTTGAGTATATTTTCATATACTTATAAAATTTTCTTTTTTTTCTTCCTCAAAATAATTTCCCTGACAAAATGTAGAATAGATCTTTCAACTCTAGCCAGGAGTATTTCATTGAATTCTTCTCCCTGCTTTCCCTCCCAGTTACGAAATTGTCACTCTTGTTAATTCAGTTTAGTAATTCTCTGAAAGGATCATGCCCTCTGCACTCCCATAAATTCTTGGCTTTTTTTTATTTGTTTAGCTCAGGTGTATCATTTATCAATTTTCAGGAAAAAGCTGCAGTAACTTGGTGCATCCTGGAACAAAGGAATGAATGTCCAGAAGCCACTAAAGGACAATATAGGGGAGAGGTCTGTCATTCTTAGAATGATGCCCTAAATGCCCTGAAGGTTTTTATCTGTGAAAGAACTGTTAAAGAACAACAAAGTTACAGGAGAAAAAGATCCTGAGGAAGAAAGAAAAGCAATAAGCAATTCACAAGAATGGGAGAACTAGGAGATGAGAGAAACTTGCCTGATAAATTGTGTATTGTGAGGCATTGAGTGGTTTTATAGTCTCCTACATGTGTGTTCGACCATGGTATTTTTCCCCCAATTTCCTCATAGGTTAAAAGCTGCAAAGAAATTGTTCTGGTTAAGCTGAAAAGAATGGAGAAATGGATGGTATTTCTAGAGGAGAGGTGTTCTTCACTTACTGGGCAGGTTTGAGACTTCTGCTTGCAACATGATTGGCCCTGGTTCATCTCTCTTGTTTATATTTTGAATTTTCAAGTCACATACTGAATTATGCCAAGTGACAGAAGGGAAAATGTCTGTGTGGAGCAGAGTCATGCCCCCACAAGGAATTGGCTTCCTTGGCACATCAGTGTTTTCAGGCACCGGCGACCCTCTGAGTGAGAAATGGAAAGAGGAATGATGAGCCAGATTTCCAGACAGGCACGCACAATTAAACACATTTGAATGTGCCTTATCTGTGCTCTTAGGGAGTTATTTGTATTTCTCTCCTGAACAGCATGAGGCTACTGTTAACTTCTTTAATAGCCATACAGGATCACTGCCCTCCTCAAGGGCCTGATGAGCTGGACTTTGCTGTCCTCCTCTGTGGCAGGGCTGGAGCCCCTGGATGGGTAGAAGAAATTTTGGGCAGTGTAAGGCACTCACAGCAGTGACAGGGTGGGAAACCCTGAGCTGGATGTGGGATATACATAGGGTGTGGGATCTGTGTATGAGGATGCAGCAGGAAGGTGAGAGGCTCAGTGTTTACCAAAGGCTTCTGGCTGAGTGTGTTTTAGGCTATGACTCTGATCAGGATTTTCATAGGAAGCTTCTCTCCCACTTAAAATCTGCGAGGCTGTGGACACGGCCCTTTGCTTCTGATTATAGCAAACATCAATAGAAGGGAATCAATAGAATGGTTTGGGTTGGAAAGGACCTGAAATCATCTTGTTCCAACCCCCTGCCATGGGCAGAGACACCTTGCACCGACCAGGTTGCTCAAAGCCACATCCAACCTGGCCTTAGACATGTCCAGGGATGGGGCAGCCACAGCTTCTCTGGGCAACCCGTACCAGGGCCTCAGCACCCTCATAGTAAAGATTTTTTTTACTAATATCCAATCTAAACTTACTCTCTTTCATTTTGAAGCCATTCCCCCTTGTCCTGTCACTCCAGGCTCTTGTAAAGAGTCCCTCTCCATCTTTCTTACAGGCTCCCTTCAGGTACTTCGCTTGATTCCAGCTCTCTTGTTGAGGAATAAGTGATTTTGATGCCTCGTTTGACCACGGGCATCATTCATGACAATTTTATTCAAGCCCACTTGTGCCAGAACCATAAATTCTTCTAGAGGTGGAANAGGAAAATATCCCATGATATACATTAACTGTGTATTGGGTTTGCATGGCCAGAGAGGTTCTGGATGATGAAGAACAGTTAATGTTAGCCTAGCTTGCACACAGAATTTTTATAATCAGTATGTTTGAAGGAGANCAAAAAACGTGTAGATGTGGCACTTGGGGACATGGTTTAGCAGTGGGCATGGCAGTGCTGGATTAGTGGTTGGAATCAATGACCTTAGAGGGCTTTTCCAACCAAAATGATTCCATGACTTTTAGTTTGTCTTACTTTGCATTGTTTATACTGTTGTCCCTCTTCCCAGATGCACAACCTCGTGGCTCACTGCAGCAGGCAAAATGGTTCACAGATGCTTTTGTCGAGTTTGAAAAACCCAGTGGAAAAGCCCAAGAGGCACTGCTGTGGTGAAAAACTGTAAGAAAAAGGACAGTAATAATAATAATAGATACAGCTTTGTGGTTCACACTTTATTTACAAACACCTTTGAGTGGGTCAGTACAACCAGTTGTAAATCTTTCTTCTTAATTAAAGAACCAAAACAAGAGCAGAAATACTGCAATTTGCAAAATATACTAAATTACTGGCAGAGTTCCATGGCTGCAGGTTATCCACCTGATTTCAGTGCCCATCCTTCTGTGGCCAGGATACATAATAAAATAAAGCAAATGGAAACTCCTCTGTATATAAAGGGAAATGTTGATAGGTTGTTTTTTTCTGTAATATTGATTTTTCTGAGCACAACCTTTTGAAAAAAAAAAAAGTCTCAAGAAAGTCTTTGGCTGCCTAACCCAGTCAATGACACTTAGTCCCATTAGTGGGAAAAAAAGTCATAACCATCTAGGGAGCGTCTCTTAAAGTACAGAAGCAGCTGTTGGAAGCAGGATCAACAATCTCATCTCTTACTCCAACTAGTCAGAGGTTTTGACCAACAGTGTGCTGGGCTTAACAATAGTTTGTTAAAAAAAAAAAACCCAATGAAGAATTGAGGAAATTGTGTAAGTGTGANTTGATTATATTAAGTGCAACTAATCTTCATATAAACTGTTTTGACATAATCTCACTTTCAAAAGTGACTTGTAAGTTTCCTCTTCCCTGCAGTGCTTCAATTATTATTTGTTAGTTAGTGGAATACATAATGTCTATCAAAATTTTAATCTTCCTAATACTTACATTGATATAAAAATATGACAGTGAAAATAGATTAAAGGCAATTACTAAAGCCATGTTATTTTTTGGTGGTTGTTCAGGTCCTGTTTTCAGAATGTCATCTATTCTCCAGTAAGGAGCTCAGAAAAAAAACCCCTAGTATTTAATGTAATTTTTTTTTGAGCTCATATATCATGCAATTGGCATTCAAGACACTATGTATAGAAAATCATAGAATATCTCGAGCTAGAAGGTACCCATAGGGACCATAGAGTCCAACTCCTTGATTCTCATAGGACTATCTAAAGAATAAACACTAAGGTATCATTATGATCAACACAATTTCAGTAGTGTAGGTCATATGAAGTAGTAGAAAAAGAAATTGCATTACGCATGAAAAATAAAACAACTAGTTCTGCATCAAATTATCCAGGTTCTCTTTCCTAGTCTAACCACCAGGCACATATAAAAAGGAAGTTTGCAACACACATACAAAATTACAGCACACAGGTAGACAGTGATGACTTGATAGCCCTTTTATATCCCTTTCTGACTATCTAGGACATATCTAAATATTTCAGAAGCAATTCTTTAAAAATTTCTGTACTTATTTTCAGTCATAACATCAATTTTTTTTTTTCTCTTATGCTTTAGAGATATTGTAGTGATAGAACAGTTTGAAAAGAACTTTATTAAATTTCTTTATGTGGGTAAAGTGAAGGGCTTCTTGGTAGAATGTTTTACTGAATCACAAAGTTTATTGCACACATATTCTGTCTCACTTCTGGATCTTTCACAGATTTCTAGACATATATTATATATCATTACTAGACGTCTAGAAATTGAGGGATCTCTGAGGATTGAAGTCTTCAAAGCAATCTGAAAGAGGTTATTAACACAACAGCTTTAAAAATAATGCTTAGGAATTCCTGTGTAAAAGGCACTCCTGTATTTCCTTATGCATCATGCAGATTAAAGTAGGCTCAAAACATCTTAAGAACTCAATCCCAAAAAAGCCACAAGCTATGTTAGGCAATATTTTCAGTCCTTTTTTTTAATTGAAAAGCAAATGGGTGTTTTATGAGATAAATTAAACTTAATTTAGCTATAATTTTGGGGATTGCCGTATGGCATCAATAAATAATTTCTCAGCAAGATACTCCTATCCCATGATATACATTAACTGTGTATTGGGTTTGCATGGCCAGAGAGGTTCTGGATGATGAAGAACAGTTAATGTTAGCCTAGCTTGCACACAGAATTTTTATAATCAGTATGTTTGGAGGAGAAATATCAGAAATTTTCTAATTCTTCAGAATTACTTCCCGGATTTGATGATCTTAGAGGTATTTTCCAGCCCTAATGATTCTATGATTCTAAACAAATGGCATCATTTTTAGGGCCTCTGAATGCAACAGAACAGATGTGTAGCCCATTGAAGATCATCCATGCAAAGAAATCAGTGCACAAGTTGTAGAGGAATGCAGGTGTTCTTTCAAAAGCCTTCTTTGATGCTAAATACTCCAACGTGAGATGGAAAGTGGGCACAAATGGCTGAGACCGAGCCTGTTGCTCAGTGAAGAAAAATTTTAAGCAAGAAAAGATGAAGCCCCCTCCCAAACTGCCCTTTCCTCAGGACACAACATCCTCCATAGACCTAGTTGAGGCTATTTGCCTGGACTTGCAGCCCAAATAACTCCATTGTTGCCTCCTTCTGGGAGAAAAAATGAGTAGGAATGGTCCCTGAACACACCACACACATGCAGGGTCAAGTTTCCAGCTCAGAAAAGTTGCCCAGAGAGGTTGTGGATGCTTCATCCCTGGTCAGGGCCAGGTTGGACGATCCTTGGAGCAACCTGGTCTAGTGAAAGGTGCCCCTGTCCACAGCAGGAGGTGGAATGAGATGATCTTTGAGGTCTCTTCCAGCCCAAACCATTCCATGGTTCTGTGATTCCTGCTAATTCACCCGGACACTGAAGTGCCCGATTCCAGACCGGGGGTTAAGCACAGACACATCAGGGAACCAGGGTAAGGACGTTTGTCTTTGGCACGTGTCCCGAGTGTTACCTGAGGTAGAGAAAATACACATCACCTCCTGCAGATCCTGCCAGGATTCTGAGCAGGGACTGGCTCTGAGCATCAAGGAAACCCAGTCATTCCAAAAACCACCCTTTATCTCCACAAGAGACTTAATCACAGAGACAAAAAAGAAACAAACACAGATTCTAACAAATGCACAAAGAACTTTTAGCCTTGGTGTTTAAAGACTTGCATGTGGAAGCTGTTACCAGTCCACCTGCAACTTTGGCTGGCTCAGCCCCACTGTACATCCATCCCAAAACACAAGAGGGGCTGAGCTATGGAGAGTCACCCTGTAGGACTGATTTGGGCTAAACTGCTTTGTGGCTGGATCCATGTTCNCCATCCCTGGAAGTGTTCAAAAAACGTGTAGATGTGGCACTTGGGGACATGGTTTAGCAGTGGGCATGGCAGTGCTGGATTAGTGGTTGGAATCAATGACCTTAGAGGGCTTTTCCAACCAAAATGATTCCATGACTTTTAGTTTGTCTTACTTTGCATTGTTTATACTGTTGTCCCTCTTCCCAGATGCACAACCTCGTGGCTCACTGCAGCAGGCAAAATGGTTCACAGATGCTTTTGTCGAGTTTGAAAAACCCAGTGGAAAAGCCCAAGAGGCACTGCTGTGGTGAAAAACTGTAAGAAAAAGGACAGTAATAATAATAATAGATACAGCTTTGTGGTTCACACTTTATTTACAAACACCTTTGAGTGGGTCAGTACAACCAGTTGTAAATCTTTCTTCTTAATTAAAGAACCAAAACAAGAGCAGAAATACTGCAATTTGCAAAATATACTAAATTACTGGCAGAGTTCCATGGCTGCAGGTTATCCACCTGATTTCAGTGCCCATCCTTCTGTGGCCAGGATACATAATAAAATAAAGCAAATGGAAACTCCTCTGTATATAAAGGGAAATGTTGATAGGTTGTTTTTTTCTGTAATATTGATTTTTCTGAGCACAACCTTTTGAAAAAAAAAAAAGTCTCAAGAAAGTCTTTGGCTGCCTAACCCAGTCAATGACACTTAGTCCCATTAGTGGGAAAAAAAGTCATAACCATCTAGGGAGCGTCTCTTAAAGTACAGAAGCAGCTGTTGGAAGCAGGATCAACAATCTCATCTCTTACTCCAACTAGTCAGAGGTTTTGACCAACAGTGTGCTGGGCTTAACAATAGTTTGTTAAAAAAAAAAAACCCAATGAATTGTAAAGGAAATTGTGTAAGTGTGAATAACTTTGATTTAGGAAATAATGAAGACTGTTTTGGACTGTGAGTAGCCTACTGAATCCTTAATGGAAATATGCACTCCAGAGCCACTGGGAGCTTTCTACATTGGTGTGATGGAGGAAAATATCCCATGATATACATTAACTGTGTATTGGGTTTGCATGGCCAGAGAGGTTCTGGATGATGAAGAACAGTTAATGTTAGCCTAGCTTGCACACAGAATTTTTATAATCAGTATGTTTGAAGGAGAAATATCAGAAATTTTCTAATTCTTCAGAATTACTTCCCGGATTTGATGATCTTAGAGGTATTTTCCAGCCCTAATGATTCTATGATTCTAAACAAATGGCATCATTTTTAGGGCCTCTGAATGCAACAGAACAGATGTGTAGCCCATTGAAGATCATCCATGCAAAGAAATCAGTGCACAAGTTGTAGAGGAATGCAGGTGTTCTTTCAAAAGCCTTCTTTGATGCTAAATACTCCAACGTGAGATGGAAAGTGGGCACAAATGGCTGAGACCGAGCCTGTTGCTCAGTGAAGAAAAATTTTAAGCAAGAAAAGATGAAGCCCCCTCCCAAACTGCCCTTTCCTCAGGACACAACATCCTCCATAGACCTAGTTGAGGCTATTTGCCTGGACTTGCAGCCCAAATAACTCCATTGTTGCCTCCTTCTGGGAGAAAAAATGAGTAGGAATGGTCCCTGAACACACCACACACATGCAGGGTCAAGTTTCCAGCTCAGAAAAGTTGCCCAGAGAGGTTGTGGATGCTCCATCCCTGGTCAGGGCCAGGTTGGACGATCCTTGGAGCAACCTGGTCTAGTGAAAGGTGCCCCTGTCCACAGCAGGAGGTGGAATGAGATGATCTTTGAGGTCTCTTCCAGCCCAAACCATTCCATGGTTCTGTGATTCCTGCTAATTCACCCGGACACTGAAGTGCCCGATTCCAGACCGGGGGTTAAGCACAGACACATCAGGGAACCAGGGTAAGGACGTTTGTCTTTGGCACGTGTCCCGAGTGTTACCTGAGGTAGAGAAAATACACATCACCTCCTGCAGATCCTGCCAGGATTCTGAGCAGGGACTGGCTCTGAGCATCAAGGAAACCCAGTCATTCCAAAAACCACCCTTTATCTCCACAAGAGACTTAATCACAGAGACAAAAAAGAAACAAACACAGATTCTAACAAATGCACAAAGAACTTTTAGCCTTGGTGTTTAAAGACTTGCATGTGGAAGCTGTTACCAGTCCACCTGCAACTTTGGCTGGCTCAGCCCCACTGTACATCCATCCCAAAACACAAGAGGGGCTGAGCTATGGAGAGTCACCCTGTAGGACTGATTTGGGCTAAACTGCTTTGTGGCTGGATCCATGTTCCTACCTTCTGGAAGTATACTGGGTTTGCATTCCAGAAATAAGTCTGCTGCATGGGAAATGTGATCCATGCTATTGCGCACAGTTTGCCAAAGCAGCAGCCATCTGCTGGGGTTTAGAGAAGGCTGAGGAACACAGGATGTTTGCTTTCCTTCAGATGTGCTGTGGATGTGCCTCGTGTGAGCGGACTTGTCACAATCGTAATAAAACAACTGGGACATCACACTCAGGAGGGAAGCTTGCCTTATGGGGTAAAATTAAACTCGAGCAAGATAGAAAGCACTACAAATACACATGCACTCATGCATATACATAATCATTTAAGTAAAGGTCAGCAGAAAACAGGCCAGACAGAAATTCCAAGCAAATGCAGCACTAACTTTGAGGCTGAATTAAATGCTTTCTGAGGTGTTTTACGGAAACCACTCGCAAGAGAAAAAAAATCTTACAAAAGGTAAGATAAGGAATGGTCCAGTTGCAAAATAAACCTATATGGCAAAATTACAAGATGAGATTAATTCAGATAAACTCTCCCACGGGGGATTTGGGATTACTGACAGAACTGAAACGTGGGTGTGGATTCCCAGCGCGAATCCAAGACTTCCGAAGAGGAGACAGAGGCATTCCCTTATCACTGGCAGTGATCACCAAGGCCACGTAAGAGACTCAGAGGGAGCTGGGCTCAGGTGTCTGCAGCTGCAGGAAAATGTCATCCACAAGGAGAGTAACTTCATGCTGCTGTGAATGTTAGCCACAAAGGCGAACCATTCCCATGGGAGCACAGAGGATGCAAGCAGCATTCTGCAAATGCAGGAGGAGAACGAATCCGAGGAGTCACCAAAGATGCAGATGGAGATGCTGGCAAACAGCATGAGCAGCAGCTAAGGTTGTTTTTGCCAACAAGGGAAGAAGTTAAGTATAGTAAATCAAATAAAATTAAACATGCAGCAACAATGGATGCCCCACTTTTCTCTGCAAATGTCTTTTACCCTTTTTTCCCCAGGAGGTAATGAGGATTGTTGTAAATCTCTGCGGAAAGCAGAAAACCTTGCTTCTATTTCTGTCTAATGGCTTGAATAAGTGGAGAATATTTCAGGTGGCAAATATTTTTGCAACCAAAATAAAATTAAGAATCTGCATACATAGCATTGAGGCTGAAAAATCCTGTAGATGATCACTAGCAGGACTAGCACTATTGGTATTTTTTGTGAAGAAACAATTTGAATGGGAAGATGGGGACTGTATGAAAGCTTTGGTGAGTATATTTGTCAGAATTCTGTCAATTTGTCAAAAGCAAAGCAGTGAGGGAACGGGACAAGTTAAATTGCTTAGAAAGATGTATCAAACCAGTTTGCTGAATTGCAATGCTACCAGGAATTCTGAAAAAAGTCTCCAAAGTGTATTCACTGTTATGTATCAGAATGGTAGCGTGTAACTTCCTGTAACATCCCAAATAAAAAATCGCAGGATCATGCTGGGAGAAGGCCTGAGGTGGGTTTCAGTGGGGGTGGAATGACATTTGATGTGATCAGAACAGTTTGAATGTCATGAAATGAAATTCTGGATCAAAACCAGTGTACTTTGGAAGAAAGTTTAGTAACTCAGAAAGGATGCTTTATGTAGAAGATGAAAAAAATCTCTCTTCACATCTTCCAGGATGTGACTTATATAATATTTTAAAGATCTTGAATGAAGTAGCATTGAGTTTTGAAGAAGGAACCCAAGATCATAATATGAATTTGACCTAGGCATAAGTCAGAGAAAAGACAAAAAATTACATTTTAAAACTGTACTCAAGCAGGCATTGAACAGCATTTCCCTGGAGTATCTCGCATTCATGCATCAAGATGGTGATAAAATTTCAAGAACAAAAGACTCTACAAAGATTATGGAACTAAAAAAATGTCTCAACAGCCTATCATTAAAAGCCAGTAATTGCAAGAAACTATAATTATTCTAAAACAAACTTGCTGAGAAGTGCTTGTCTGAAGGGCTCTCATTAGCCATTGTGCTAAAAGCTTTCAATATTAGAATTTCAGTGCCTAGTGCATTTTTGATGGACTTTAACACACGAAGTACAGATGCACACCTATAGAATTGTAGTTAGAAATTAATCCGCTCTGAGGTAGGAGCTCACCTAGAAAAGCACATATTAGAACTAAACATGACTCAGAAGCACACAACTCTCTAAAATATTTCTTTATTTATTTGTATTTGAGCTGAAATGGCTCAAGTGGGAGCTACAATTTCTTTGGATGTACTAAATATAGCCTAAGACAAATTTTCCAGAGATGTTCTCGGGTGCCACTTGGTGCCCCAGCAAGCTGTGGTTTTAACTTTTCCTTGCTTCTTAAAAAGGGAAATCTCAACTCTGTTTTTGATCAGCTCTCACTCAAGTCTTGGCTATTGATTCTTGGTATAAATTCTTCCAGGTCCCATCTGACACTGGATAATGTTGAAAATTCCCCAAGTGTGGGGAGCGCACAGCAAGTCCAAGAAGTCACTCAATAATGATAATATGCCAAATATTACCACATCACAGATTTTACATTGGCTCCAATTCTTCTGTATTTGCTGAGTTATCTTACCCTAAATCTGGTGTTTAGACTTCTCTATAGGGCAGACTTTTAAATCTGATGGTGCATTTTTATTTAGTATTTAGACAGGCTTCTCCACTCATTAATGTGTTGTATGTATCATGCATGTTGCAATTAAGGCAGCCCATTAAAATATGAGAACAATTTAATCTCCTCAATGCCCTTGAGCATCTGGTTTTTTAAATTTTGCTTTATTGAGCCTGTTCAATATGCCTCCCTAACAAGCTTGCAATATTCCATCTTGCCAGGTAACATAAGAACAAAAAATACAAATCAGTTTTGATAAATAACTCACTCATTCACCTGTCTCACTTCCACTGAGGATCTTGACAAACCCCTGCAAATTCAGCATGAAGCTTTTTTATTCTGAGATCAAGACCACCAGTGTGTGAATCCTCTCCTTCTATGGGAATTGTACCAAGCCATCTTATTTCTTGGCTTTCTCTAAATTACACAGAGATAAGGAAGGATACACAATGGATTTGTACAGTGGTATATTTCCTGTTTACTTGCTATTTCCTAACCTTGGCATCCTTGTCTCTTTTGGCCATCAAGGCTTTAATGCCACTCCTTCTCAGGGTTTCCTAAAAATCATTCCTATCAGAGTGCTCCTTTAAAGTGAGGCATTCTCATCTCCTCAAGTTTTTAAACTTCCAGTGCTTGCACAGAGGAACACTTGTTTTGTTCTTGTTCCTGTTATCTATTTTTGTGTGGTCTGCTTAGTCAGGAGATTATTTAGGTGTTTCTTTGCTATTTGCCATCTCAATCTAATGAATCCTGCCTTTTTCTAGGATTTACAGCTTTTGGATTTCAACTCCAGTTCCTGTCTCACACCAAGTCCTTTCTTACTGGTCATTTATAGGGTATCTGAAATTCCTGTACAGGGTCATGACAGAACTACAACCTCCTAATTCATGCAATTTTCTCAGTGGCAAAATTATCCTATTTGTTTACCTGACAGTGGATCTCAGAAGACTCTAGAAAATGCTCCTATTTTTCTATCCTTCCCATTTTGGCAGTATTCTTGCATATCCATTCATCCCTACTGCAAAATTTGGAACCCATTAAGACTTGTATTTTAAACTTAAGTGCTGCTAGACCCCCTCTGATGTTAAGCATTCCTTACAATACTGAGTTGAGCTACTGACTATAGAACACTTTCATCTGCCATAATTTGAAAATTTAAAATTAAGTATCCAATAGGTTAAAGCTGTACCACAAAACAAAGACAAAGCAGGTTAAAAAACTATAACATGAATACTTGCCTGCTCTCTTTCACAGCAAAGAGAACAAGATATCTCTGTCTCAGCCTACTCCATCCTCAGGGTCTCTGCACTCGTGGAAAAATCCAAGAGTTTTATCAACCGTTGCTATGATCATGAGAGATGCACCAAGCTTGGGAGGGAGCTGGTGATGCTTCAGTGGAGATTGGGAAGTGCTACAATCCTCACACTTTCTGGGCACCTTCACCACACACACACCCACACCCACACACACACACACACACCCCCACAGGTATTTTACTCATTTGCTCTTTCCAGAGTGATGTTGTAAGTAGGAAGCTGGGCCACAAGTAGAAGGGGCTCACCTAAAGAAGAGTGTATATATTGGTTTGTAACACATTAAATGCAGAGATAACTGAGGAGACAGAACCAAGGAGTGGTTTGGGTTGAGAGAGACCTGAAAGATCATCCTGTTCCAACCCAATGGCATGTGCACGGACACCTTCCACTACACCACATTGCTCCAAGCCCCATCCATCCTGGCCTTGAACACTCCCAGGAATGGGGCAGCCATAGCTGCTCTGGGCAACCTGTGCAAAGGTTTTTCATAATATGTAAAGAATTTTTTCATAATATGTAATCTAAACCTACTCTCTTCTAGTTTGAATCTATTCCCCCTTGTCCTGTCACTACATGCTCTTCAAAAAATCCCTCTCCATCTTTCTGGTAGGCTCCCTTCAGGTATTTGAAGGAGATTTGATCACAAAGCAAAGAGCCCAAGCTGAGCTCATTTCTCGAGACTCCAACATCCTCCAGTGGCACAGGGGACCACGAAACACACGTGGCTGTTTCCAGGCAGTTTCAGGGGCCCTGTGGGTGCAGCCCCAGGAGAAGGGGGAGCAGCAGAACCTTCTGAGGCAGTTGTAGCTGACAGTTGGGGCGGGCAGGGACAGTTGGGGAGGGGAGTTGGCCCAGCAGTGCAGCACAAAGCCCGAGGAAGGTAAGAGGTAAACAGGCAATGAAGGAAAGCGAACAAAAAAATTCAGAAAACTTGGCTTAAAGGAGTGCCCGGGGCCTGGAGGCAAGTTAAGACGCTGGGGGAGGGGAACAAAGTAGGAACAAACCCATGAATTGGGGAATAAGTGAGAGCAGTGTTGTGCTGGAGGAGGCAGCTAGCCAGCTGTCGAGGCAAGCTCCTACTTATCTTGCCATGTTGACTACAGAAACAGACTTCAAATGACGCAGTGTCTATAAACAGAGAGGAAGAATTAGTTCCCATTCTGGTAGTTGTGTCTATGACCCTAAAATGCTTACCCCACAACCACCAGGAATTCAGCTCCTGAGGGCACTGACAGTGCCATGGCACAGCTGATTCCAGGGGGAGCAGGAGGAAGGAGTAACAAGCACTTGCTTATTATTAGAGAAACTTAGTATGGCAATTGCAAACACTGCCTAAAAGCCACACCATTCCTCCCCCAAACCAAAAACATGAATCAGGAGTCAACTGCAGGGTAAACAGACTTAAGTAGAATGCTTTCTCGTTACACGTGAATTGGATTCAAAAGCAAACAAAAAAGTCTCAGATTGTGCCCTTTCAATCACAGTGGCGGAGCAGGACAGTTACTTTGATGCAGTATTCCACAGTGTTCATTTTCGTTAAAAGATGTATCAGAAAAGCCTTGTTCCCGTGCTGATTTGCCTCTTCAAACAGCTCTGCTGCTTCCTCCATAACACTTTCTCTGGCTGGTCTTTTTCCTGATGGTCTGAATAATTAGTTCTCTGGGGAGATCAAGTCTTTTCTTGCTTCCTACTATTGGAACAGGGAATATCTGGACTAATCCCATGGTACCCTGATAATGTTCCTTTTGACATATAGGAGATCCTTTATGCAGCATTATGTGACCCTTCCTGTAGACAAACACATGCCACATGTGCCAGGTGAAACAAGCTCCAGCTAGCTCCATTTATGTTTATCACTCAGTGCAGCAGGACTTCCACAGTGGTATCTCTGCAGCAATCCTGTTTGATAAGCTGCTCTGCAAAGAGCAGAATGCCAATGTGCATGAGAGCTCCCTTTTCCTGCCTGGGTGGCCATAACAGATGGTCTATAGTGGAACTCCAGTCACACAAAAAAACGTGAAGTGGCACAAATCTGAGTCACTGGTACAAAAATCTCTGTTCTGGAGGGCTCTTGACTGCTGTTCCGACTGTCTGGGTGCTAAAAAGCAGAGCTGAACTGGTGAAGAGCTGGCCCTGAAAATTCCTTTCCAGCTATTTTTAAAAAGCCCTTTTGTAGGAGAGTGAGGCAGTGTAAGTTTTAAAAAGGATAGGCTTGTCTAGTACCTTTGATAGCAATGGAAAAACACTGATTTAAAGGATTTATTATTGCTTGTAGATCTCCAGGAAGGGCTCCAGGTACTGAATGTGCACATATTTTCATATATATGCCCACACACTTGTATGGGAGATGTTGGTCATGTGAACTTTTATCTGAGGAAAGTTAATTTTTATTCTTGCAAATTGGTATTACATGCATTTATACAAACACATACATAAATATATACAGATATACATCTATGTAAAACACCTGTAGGACTCAGTTCTTCTCCATCTCTGCTTGGGATTCATGTAACCCTTTCCAAAGTAGCAATTTTTACAAAATACAGGCAAAACAGAGAATAGGAAAAGGACAAGTAACAATACCCCTTTGAAACATCAGCAGTTTTACATTCATGTTTTGTGTTGTGCTCTGAAATCTCATCACAGATGAGGGCTTCACAGATTAAAGTAGAAAGAAGAAAGCGACCAGGAGATAAATGGGAAGCCTACTGCGTAAAATCTGATTGCCACATGAAAAAGAAAAGGTAAGATTTCTGTTTATTCCCTGATAAAGCCTGTATTTTTTCTTGAACTGTTACTGTCCAAACATCACCTGATATAAAACACTTCATAAAAATGCTTTACACAGCCAAAATGGACCAAACAGACCACATGATGACCATCTAAGAAATGAATTAGCTGAATGTGTTATTTACCAGCTTGTTCAGCTGCACTGAAGAACCAATTCTGTAGTTACAGAAAGTCAGAATGAAGAGTAAAAAGATCTGTGTGCACTGGACAGTGGACTTGGACAGAAATGTTGATTTTTATCCCTTCTATGACAGTTATTTTAATAGATGCCCACATCACAGGCTTCAGTTTTTGACTTTTGGTGTTTTACAAAGATGGATTCATCTCATCATAAGAAAACTGAAGTACAATCATGTAAAATGACTTGCTCAACTGCACCTAAAGTGCCAGTGTAGCCATCAGGCTGTGCTAGAACCTCCCTTCTGCACTGTGCTGCCAGTAACTTTACGAGCTGCTCATTGCACTGTTCACATCAAAAGCAGCACACAGGACAGTGAACAGAACTGAGGAATTCTGAGCTAACAGAATTAAGCACATGGAACAGCAAAACATATACAAATACGGGTTCTGTCCCTCGCTAATGGGATGTTACAGTGTTTTTGCCATATTTGACCTTATATTGGTATAACTCTGACCCACATTCTTTGTTATCCACCCTTGTTTGCATTTAGATTATTTTAGCTGGTTTAGTTTAAGCAAATTTAAAGTTTTAAATATCTACAAATACATACAAATCACTTTTCTAAATTTAGAGTTACACAACCCATTCTGTAACTGTGGCACAGTTCAATCTTAGTTTTGCTTTTTTAAATACAATTCTTACGAGAAGTGAAATCGATTTACAGAGGATGACAAATTCTACATGGAATTTCATTTTAAAAGATGTCTTGGCTGCTTGATTATAAAATAAAAATGAAGGCATAGCATTAGGGCTGTTGCACGAAATAATTTCTCAAGCAGCATTACTGTCTACTTGAGGGAGAAATACCTGGCTTGGGAGGTCAGCAGAAATGGATGCGGGGGCAAAAGAGGTCAGCAAGATTGTGAATAGATCAGGCTGACTCCAAAGCATTTGTATTGGCATGTGTGAAGAGGAATGGGGTCTGTGACAGGCAGGACAGCACATACTGGCATTGTCGAGGTCTTAATTTTAGTAATGTCCAGTCTTGGGTGCTACAGTTCAAAAAAAAGACATGAATGACTTTGAGACAACACAAGGAGAAGACATAAGCATCTTAAGAGGTTTAAAACTGTGCCACACCAGGAAGGATTGAAAGGAAGCGAAATTGCTTTGTCTACAGGTAAAAAAAAATAGCGGAGACGTATATCTTAAGATATAAAGAGGCATTTTGAGAGATGAGAGGCAAAACCACTCACATCCATCACAGTTATACTTCAGTGGCCATGAGCTTTTAAGTAGTGTTCCAGGTTCTTCAACGGGAGCTGGACCAGGGAACTGGCTGAAAATTAGCAATTTTGAAAGTAGTTTGACAACAGCTTGAATGACTTTAAACCAAGTCTGACACAGTCTCACTTCCTCTGTTATGCCAAAAGCTGAGTCAGGAAGCTGAGTAGGACAACAGCTAGATATCCTTTGCAGGGTTAGTAACGTTGAGAGGATTCCTGCGCAAACAGGAGGGATGTGACTGATCCACCAAAGCAACCAGCTCTCCAACTGCCTTTGAGCTAATTTCCTAAGAAAAAGACTGTACATCTGAGGGATTTGGTCATGGCAACATGGGAGGGCTGCTACTCATAGACGTCAAGGGTTTTTTCCTGACAGAAATACAGGTGAAAGGGTGGAGCCTATTTTAAAACATAACATTCATATTAACACCATTACAGAATCACACAATCACTTAGGCTGGAGGAGACCCCCGAGATCGAGTCCAGCCTGAACACACCCCCTTGTCAACCAGACCACGGCACATCCAGTCTCTCCTTAAACACCCCCAGGGACAGCAACTCCACCAACCTCCCAGGGCAGCCCATTCCAATGTCTAATCACCCTTCATGCAGAGAAATTCTTCCTAATGTCCAACCTAAACCTCCCCTGGCTCAGCAGGGATGTTCCCTGACATCCCCTACTGTGTCCCTTCATTTCTGTCACTTGTTGTCTGAGAGAGGAGACTGAACCTCTGGCACCAAGCTCCTTTCAGGGAGTTGCAGAGCACTAAAATCACCCCCGAGCCTCCCCTTCTCCAGGTCCAGCTAAACATCCCCAGCTCCCTCAGCCGCTCCTCACAGGACTTGTGTGCCGCAGAGCCTTGCCCAGCTTCTTTGCCATTAGATTATTATTTATCCATTAGATGCGCTTTGGGAAAACCCCCCCCAACAAGAACAACCCAACCAAACCCATCAAACACCAAGCCATCGGGTAGATAAATTTAAACAAAATTGATGATATTTAACCACGCTATCTACACGCAGTCGTTGTGCTGGTCCCCGGTTCCAAGTATACTTAAATATTTAAAAAAAAAAAAAAAGGTGATGCAGAGAGAGATCTGCATCTGGGCTAAGTAGCCCAAGGGTGCAGATCTGCAGCGGAGAAGAGTGAGGGGTGCAGCCGCAGCCTCCCGAAGGAGGGGACTGCCGGGTGGGCACCCAGCGCGGCCCCTCGCCCGCAGTCCGCCCCGGGAAGCGGCTCCGTGCCCCCCGAGAGGCTCCGACGGGGCTTTACCTCAGCCT